>ML799609.1:265538-276635 GCA_009831015.1 Picea engelmannii
CCCCATTCGAATCTAGTTTTCCCATTTAGTTTTTCTAGGGTAAAATCTTGTCTCAAATATGTGTTTTTCTAACAATATCTTGTGTACATTGTTTTTTTAGTCATTTAGGGATTGCATTGAGCTATGGTTTCATTCTTATGTCTATCTAGTAATTAATTGACCCCTATTGAGAGTTTGAATAAGCTAAAAACTCATGAATTTGTTCAAATGGAGGTCAGACTGCACACTACAATGATTAATGGAGTAAATAGAATTCTAACAACTCTTTGTTTGGAACCGTCGAAGTGATTCCATATTTTGGAATTGGACGGTTCTCCTTTCGTAGTTGTTTCTATTTTATAGGTGGTTTATGATATGGTTATTCGTTGCTGAGAAGCATTTTCTCTCTCCCTATGTATATTTGGTTGTTGGTTAAATTTTCCTCACCACACACAATTCACATGACCTCCTCTAGTTGTCCCACAACTCAACCTCTTGTTGTTTATGTTGTTGTTGACATACATTTGTTGATCAACGTTGGTATATACATATCCAACCTTAGTCTTTTTCCTTTTCTTCCTATGTTCCTTGTATATTCTTTACTTAGTCATTTTTCTCTTTGAAATGCTGGTTCCAGATCAGGTTATCATCAAGTCCATAGGTCTACAAACTCTCAATTCTATACTTAGTCAATTTTCATGAATCCAACACTTAATCGTTTTCACATGTTGTGAGAGACCAATCCATCCATGTCCCGTAAATTCTCGTAACTCGCAACCCATGAATGCACAGCACTCAAAATGACCCACTCTACTTTTGTGTCATGTAAATTGCATTGCTTACCTTTTTATACTTATCCAATTCTCTCAATTGTGGATGCAGAAAATCCTTCCTCTCCACTTACCATTTTCCCTCATGCTCGTGTCCCGCAACCCACAATCCCGCATTCTCCAAAATTACTCATCCACTTACACAACCCGCAAAATCCACTTTTCTTATAATTAGTCTATTTTACCATTGTGGATGTCGGAGTCCCCCCTTCTTACCTTTCTTACTCTTCATGTCCACAGTCTCACATCCCATAATCTCACATTCATCATATTGCACTTCCCATTTCCCACTTTGCACCTCCATACTTAATCATTTTTCATGTTTTCCAACATCACATCACCTTTCCCAATGGAATTTTCTTCCTCTCCACCATGTCACCCACCACTTGTGTGAACCTAATATCATTATTAAAGTGGCAAATATTTTGTAAAACTTTGTAATAAATTCTAAATATTATCGAGCAAGATACCAACTTTGAAATAAGAGCTATGGTGGTTAATAATCAACAAAATAAATGGTAAATTTAATAAAGAGTTAAATATCCATGTTGTAAAAAGGGTTGTATCGACAGGTGTAAAGGCATTTAAAGTAGAAGAAAGGATGTGTATTGCAGAGAAACACTTAACACTCTTGGACAAGAAGATCATTAGTTCCAGTGGTCACAATCTTACAAGTGGTATTTGTATATTTACCTCGCATAGAAGGAAATAAACTAGGTTTGGAATTTAGGGATAGCATTGGTCGATTGTATTCATGAGTTGAAGGGCTTCAAAGAACTGGTTCTTTGGTGCGCATATAAGTTCGATACAGAAAGAAGAATTATTCAAATTCAGGAGAAGTCGCCAATCTTCTTAACTCCATCAATTTTTAGGATAATGTTGTGACTCTGAAATCCCACCATGTAGTTCAAGAATTAGGAAACAAATGAATTTCTTAAAGAACACCAAGGAGGAGCAGAGCTCCTCGAGAACTATCTCACCAGCTCAAGAGTTGACGGCAACTCTGCTCAAGTTGAGGTAAGTTCTTTGAAATACCTGTACAAAGAATTCGGTTGGCTTTTTGCATGTATAATTGGACTAGAGTCCACAACCTTTGTGCCAAAATACATTGTTTATATTTTTTACTTTATTGTTCATGAATACGCCCTAATTGACTAGGCCCAAATTATTTCAAATGAGATATCATTTCAACTGGGTGGTTTAAGAAAAACTAGAAAATTCTATATGACTTCCTATTTGGTATATGTTATAGCCTACCACCACATCTTTGAAGAATTGCATAGGGAAAAGAGTGTTTGATTTCATGGTGGAACCAACTTTCATCTCGTACCCGGCTTTATGGAGACATAAATCCCAGTACAATTTCAACATGGTCAAAAATGGTTGTATTTCTACTTTAAAAAATTAATTTTTGGTCCTACTACATCGAGACTATCACTAGAAGTTGCCTCCTTTCTCGCCGAGAAAGGAATTTTTGAAACTTCAGATGATTTTAGTTTTCTGAGACTGTTTGGTTTTTAGGGGAAACCATTCTTTCTCCCCTTTTATGTGTTTGATAGAATATTTGTCATCGAGGTGTGCAGACAATATAAATATTGAGCACACTTTTTCAACGAAAAAAGAAAGAATCAATTCATTCCATTGTTATGCAAGGTTTGGAAAATAGTTGTCAAGCATATTTCCCACTTAGATGAATTTGTTGGTCAATTGGATCAACTTGTTTTAAAGGAAGCTCAATGCATCAAGGGTTTTGATCCTAAGGACTTATTTTCTACACACGTGTCTCTGGTCTGATACTCTTCATATTTTTGTAAGTCTAAACAGTTCAAGGAAGGATGAGAAGACAACCAAAATATCCATGAGACCTCTATTGAAGAAGTCTTGAACGATGTTAACAAGATGGAAAGCACTAATGAGTGCTACAGATAGAAGGGTTTTAACATCCCCACTATAATCCTCATTTTAGTTTATGCATAATAAAGAAATGAATATGGCTATGGCCAAGCAATGTAATATGTGAATTGCATTTTTTATTTTAATAAATATAATGTGATGCCAATTGTTGAAAATATGGACAGATATGGGGGCTAATTTATCCACAAGAGGGGGGAATTTCTAGGAGTGTCTAAGAGGGGTTCAGGGTGGAAATTAATTATGGGTATTAATCCAAACCCAAATTTCTGAATTTTATTATCATTGGGGATGAATTTTATTTTCTAGTTGAGTGTATGAGAACCTAATCATTAAATACTTGTCAGGGGGTGGGTGTAGAAGTCACTTCCATAGTTATTGGAAGCATGGGGTTGCTATACAATCAAAATTAGGTAGTGTGTAGTCAATTGTCTTGGAAAATAGAGAAAATTCGTATTGGGAAGAATAGGCAATTTTGACATTCAATTTTTGCATGAACAGCAAGGGGAGATCAAAGAAAAAAGTGGATTGAAGCTAGACCAAGAAGGTTGGGTGAATTTTGGAGCATGCTAGAGCGTTTTTGGAGCATTCTGAAGCTGAATATCGAAGATTCAAGTTGGCATGCCTGAAGAGTGAACTCTTGTGGGAGTCGCACTGTAACAACAAGTGTTTGTTGTTGTTTTCTAGTAGTTTTCTTGGCAGCAAATTCCAGTGAGTTCCTAGTAGAGAGATTCATGGTTACATGTTCCATAGAGACCCTGATAAACAAATGGGATGCCAGAGGGACTGAGAGAAATGAAGGGCTACATTCCTTGGGTTGGGCAGGTAGAGACGAAGAGAGTTGGAGGAAATTTTGGATAGTTGTGGGAGAATACCAGTGGGTTGTGTGATTTTGAGTTGTGAGTGGATTGTTAGAGGCACCCTTCTCTTGTGGATTCCTATCCCCAACTCAGGGATGGCTTGCTATTGATATTTGGAACAACGATTCTATGGTTGGGTGGAACGTCCTTCCCAAACATTTGGTTGCACAAATGTTTTAAAAACATAAGTGTTTAAATTTTTTTGAGTTTATCTAATGAGTTTAATGGTTGTGTTTTCACCCTGTGAGTGAGAATCATTTTTATGTGTTGTTGTAGATGATTTTATGGCTGCATTATGTTCATTTAAAATGTTGTAGATGCATTTAATTATGGGTATCATATTTTAGTTAAAATTGTGTTTAATCCATAGCTAGTAAGATACATAAATTATTTAACAAAATAAAATCTTGATTTTGTGTGTTTTTATGCAAGCAATGTTCCTTGGTTAAGCTCGGGGATGTTACATAATGGTATCAGAGTGACACATTCAAATATTGAGCCTATATGGGCCAGACTTAGTATGAAGAAGCTAAAATATCATAGTTAAATCTCAGAGAATGTCTGCAATATGGTTTTCAGTTCCAGGTAAAAGTGTGAGGAAGTTGTCTGTAATTTTGGTGAATTCGATTTCATGGGATAAAATCCCCAATTTTAATCTCTAAGTATGCATGTGTTGGGCCTATAATTGTTCGAATTCTTGAAGTTACAGTGTAGCCATGAAGAATTGGGTGAAATTGGAAAAATCCCCAATTTCTATAGTGCAATTGGTTGGGAATTCAACATAAGAATGTCGAAGTTTGGGTGAAAAGGTCAAGTCAATGTGCACCAGGCCTAAATTGGCCATTAACAAACTTAAATTTAGGTTCTATGGAGTCCCTGGTAAAAATTTCAGAATTATGCATTTTTGGAAAAATTCGACATTTGGGAAATTTTGGGTATTTTATTGTACATGACATCCGCATGACGAGGAGACCACATGGCGGTGACGTGGTAGAGCTTGTTGATGTTTTGGTAGCTGTGAGAGGATCTTTCCCTCCTATATGACCATTCTTAGATGTAGAGAAGATTCTAGAAGCAAGAGATCCATTGGACAGATAATGAAATACCTTAGAAGAGAAGTCGGCCCAGAAGAATAAAGTAATAATGAAAAGACACATGTCCAAAGAAGAAATTGGCCCAGTATAGTGGCCAGAAAGGCTATAAATAAAGGATTTCTTGGCTCATTTGTCCACTCACTCACACTCTCCTAGCTACACAGAAGCAAGGCGCAATTTTGGAGGAAGTGACACAGTAGTTGCAGCTGCACAGTTTATTCTTGTTCAGTCTTTTGGCATCTCTCTCTTATGCGCTACTCCTTAAGGAGGTGTGCTACCTTTGTATGGTGTTGTTGTTGCAACTATGGTGGTATTTATGGTTAAGCTAGCACTTGTGTTAGGGTTTATCGGATTGGACTTTCTTTGTGAACAGAATCTATCTAAGTAAAGGTTAGTGTGCTCGAGGGTGGCATATGTGAATTCCTATGGTTGGGTGACAATGATGTGACATTGTCTATGGTTAAACGAGCATACCAAAATTTCAACATGGTATTAGAGCTAATTTCCTTTGTAACAGTCTAACCGTTGGAAGGAAGATCCACAGTTGCAGTTGCAATGTCAGTTCCTTTGTGCGAGTTACTTTGTGTCAATTCCTTCATGCAAGTTCCTTTGTGTCATTTCCTTCGTGTTAGTTGTCGTGTTAGTTGCAGTACCAGTTGCAGTGAAAGTTTTTATGAAGTATTGGGACTAATTTTTGGTTTTCCTAGTGCACCTTACCCTAACGCATCTCCAGCTACCTTTAGATTGCAAGTTGGAGCACTTTGAGATTTTAGGGTTCATTGTTGCTTGTTGATACTGCCAGATGGTGTTGTTGCTTTCTGCTCTTTGTTGGAGGTATGTACTTGTATATGTTTAAATTGTATCACTATCTTGAGGGTGTTTGTAGGAGAAGGGATCTTTTGTCCAAGCAACAATTGTAGATCTAGAGGGATCTCAGATCCAACACATTCAGAGGAACAACACACTCTAGGTTGGCATATCAGGTTTGATATTTCTTTATATTGTTGCAGTTTAAGTATGAGTTGTAACTAGAGTAGCAATCCTTATTTTCATTGTTATTACTAGCCTAGTAACACTTMATTATTGTTGGTATGATYACCATTAAGTAAATGCTCATTGTTTAGTATTAATGATGCACTTGTCTGCAAGATGAATTTGATCTCCTCTGGGATATGTTCTTAGTTGACCTTTTTCCAGGAAAGTTATCTTGTAAACACCATGGAGGTTACCATGGAGATATTGTTGTTCTTGTTTCTTGTTCTGGGAAGGTCACAGGTAATATCTTTGAGAGGGAGTTATAATGACGGTTGCAGGAGAAAATATGAAGTAGACTATACAGACATAGAGTTGTGCACATCCATGAAGGAGAAGATGAGTTCAGCACATGCAAAGGGAGAAGATGACTCCCAAGACTATATAGCTTCAAAGGGAGTCAAGCATCAGAGGAAGCATGAAGACTCAGAGTGAGCCTAATCTCAGAGAGAGTCAGTTTCTTAGAGACTTTCATTCATAAATTATTCCTCTTTAGATTCATATTTAGATTCATATGGAAGAGATGTCCTCCAGGACTGACAGACAGGAAGCTAGATCGAAATATTCAGAGACTTTGAGGAGATATGAGACCTCCTGAGAGGATCACCTTGCTTCAGTGAAGGAATCCAGTAAGAAGGACTTGGATGTGGACCATTTACCTTGATTCTGAGACATGTAGATCAGTTGACAGCAAAACATTTATTGAGATACATACGTGATACAAGTAGATATGGATTGAGATATGCCTCAGATGGAGATGTGAAGTTGCAGGGATATATAGACTCTGATTGGGTAGGGAGTGCAGTGGATCAGAAGAGTACTTCTGGATACTACTTCAATTTGGGATCAGTGTGATATCATGGTTGAGAAGGAAGCAGATGATAGTGACACTCATTATAGCAGAGGCAGAGTATATAGCAGCTAGTATTGCAAGCCATGAAGCAATGTGGCTTCGAAAGTTTCTTGCAGGACTTCATCTGAGACATGATATAGAAGGGAGTTGTGAAGCTCCAGTACACATGCACAAATGAGTAGCATCGGGCAGAAATTCTACCAAATTGGTCATGTTGATTTGACCAAGGGAGAATGATACATTCACTAAAAGGATTAGCCATGTTGATTTGTCTAGTGGTGAATGGCCCAAGCTTGGTCTTTCTCCTATTAGTCATGATGATTTGACTAGGAGAAGAAAGACTCGAGGTACTAAATGTTCACTCTCGATGAGAGGGAGGTTTGTTGTTTCTTCTCATGCCGACTAACCCCTCTGGCCAAGGGTTCCCTAGATCAGTCTTGCGACTGAGGGGGTAATGCACTATCAAACCTGATGATAGAATAAACATCACACGCATAGTCGTGAGGACTATGGGAGTAGCTTTGTGCTAATGGATGAGACTATAACTATGGTTAATGGAATCTTGTAGTAGTTGTGTGCTACTAGCTTATTGCTACATAGTTATAGAGACATCGACTATGATTATGGTTGATGGAATATTGTAGTAATTGTGTGTTACTAGTTGATTGTTGCATAATCATAAGTATGACTATGGTTGAGGGCATATTGTAGTAGTTGTGTGCTACTAGTTGATTGTTTCATAGTCATACGGATCCTGAATATGGTTGTGGGTATATTGTAGTAGTTGTGTGCTACTAGTTGATTGTTTCATAGTCATACGATCCTAACTATGGTTGAGGGCATATTGTAGTAGTTGTGTGCTACTAGTTGATTGTTGCATAGTCATGGAGGTGGAAAACTATGATTATGCTTGAGGGCATATTGTAGTGGTTGTGTGCCACTAGTTGATTGTTTCAAAATCATAGATTGTTGTATTTCATTTTGATTGCAAGAGAGAGACATTATGTCTCTGGATAATAGTTGTGTGCTACTTGGAGTGGTTGTGTACCACTGGATAGTAGTTATGTACTACTATGGATCGGAACAGTCGTGTTCTACTGAATGGAATTGTAGTAATTTTGTGCTACTAGCTGATTTCCATGGAGACTACCAGTTCACATTGGGAGTAGCTAAGTGTTACTTGATTGTAGATACTGTGACAGACGATTCGAGCTACCGATGACATTGTGGTAGATGTGTGCTACCAGTTGATTGGAGAGTAGAATGCGGACTACTAGATGAAGACAACATAAAATATGCCTCCCTAGCTAAGAGGGAGTGTTGATGTTTTTGTCGATAGAAGAGGATATTTCTCTCCTAGATTACCTTTCTTATATGCGAAGAAGATTCTAGAAGCAAGAGATCCATTGGATAGATATTGAAATACCCTAGAAGAGAAGTTGGCCTAGAAGAATAAATTAATAATGAAAATACACATGTCCAAAGAAGAATTTGGCCCATTCTAGTGGCCAGGAAGGCTATAAATAAAGGACATCTTGGCTCATTTTTTCACTCACTCACACTCTCCCAACTACCAAGAAGTAAGGTGCAATTTTGGAGGAAGTGACACAATAGCTACAGTTGCACAGTTTATTCTTGTTCAATATTTTGGCATCTCTTTCTTGTGTACTACTCCTTGAGGAGGTGTGCTACCTATGTATGGTGTTGTTGTTGCAGTTGTGGTGGTATTTCCGGTTGAACTAGCACTTGTTCTATGGTTTATCTGATTGGAATTGCTTTGTGAACGGAATCTATCTTAAGTAAAGGTTAGTGTGCTTGGGGGTGTCATATGTGAATGCCTATGGTTGGGTGGCAATGATGTGACATTGTCTATGGTTCAACATAGGTGACATGGACTTCCATGGTAGCAGTTGGTAGCATGGTGGCAAGTGACATGGGAGTCGCATGAGGCGGTGGTATGGCCAAACCATAAACCATTATCGTATGGGTAGCGAAGCGATTTTGGTCTGAGGCCTTGTACCATGAGACACCATAGGGATCGTTCCATGTAGCACAGAGAAAACTGTTGTCATGACCTAAAGGTTTTTTAATACTCGTGCACTTTTGGGATGCGACATGGCCTTTCGATCGTTGATCTTGCATGATATCCATCGTCAGATCTAGAAAACGTGCAAATTCGTGCGAGTCAAGGTAAAGGTGTGGGACGGGACCCACCCATCCCTACATCCATTGAAGGGGAACCATGTGGATTCGGTCAGATGGGGTGAGACCCTTGTCCCATCTGAGGTTAGATGTGTGCTAGCTGGGCAGGTGGGGCCATAAAATATTAATATTTTATTAATGTTTAAGGTTAGCATAGGAGAAAGAGGAGAAATAAGAGAGAGAAGGTTGGCGAGGAAGGCTAGGAGGGTGACATGGCATCACCTCAAGGTGCTATGTGGACCCAGAATGCTACATCATCATCCACGATAGTAAGGGTGTCACATAGGTAAAATTGTTCCATATTGTAAGCATGCTTCTCCTTGTACTATAAAGAACGTGCAGGTTCTTCTGGATCTGACGACGATCGGACCCCATGCTCGGATCTAACGTCTGATATCTGTTCTCATCTACTGCGCGCTACTCCTCTTTGAATTTAGATCTGACGGTCATTGGGGATTCTGAATGAGATCCAACGTTCGTTGTTGATCTTCACTGCTGATCTTGCCATTTCCATGCCATCATCGCTCTGCTGATCATTCTAATCTTTGCCATCAATGAAAAACACACATACTCTACCTCTCTCTGAAGCCATGCCAACATATCATAGTGAAAAAATTACATCACTATACTCTTTCAAAACTTTTGGTAAAAAAACAGTGCCAAACTACATATCAATTACAAATCCTATCTATTTCTTGATGTTGTAAACTCTGTAATATATGTCTATAATTCTAAGAACCGTAAAAAAACATGATACTTAATAGAAAGCATGACAAATAGGATCTTCTAGATCTACATTTCGTGGGATAGAGCCCTTCTTCACTATCTCCATGTCTTCAACAAGCTAGAGTGCAATTTCTCCGAGTTGACTTCAATGACAGTGTTTGGTTGGAAGACAATGTTTGGTTGGAAGTCCTTGACTGATCTCTCTTGCTCAAATTTAGAAATATGTTTCTGAGCAAGTTACATTATGTTTCAAGGATAATGATTTGGTGCTTCTGTTGAACAAGAGTCCCCACAATTGATGCAAACTGAGAGGTGACCTAGTGGTCGTTCTCATGGATTTTTGAGAGCTTCAACGGATAAAATATAAGATTTCACCATGTTATTCATGAGATGGAAATATATATTGGCGAGGAGGAGAATTGTTTATTCAAGGCAAGCCAAAGGCTGCACAATTTTCCAACGATTCACAACGAGGTAGGATTCGTCTTAGCTGGCAACGTTGATGTATTCGACAAGGCCCTTTACACCATGGACTGTAGTAGATAAGTCTCCAGTTCAAACCTAGCAACTTTGACTATGCTTATTCTGATAACATGTTGAGCAATAGTTTGTAGGAATTGCAGGTTGGGTTCATGCGGGTTAAGAATAAAGAGCCCAAGGTGGATATATACAACAAATATTTGGCATCATTTTCTGATTCCATTAATGGGAGTCACCTGCTAGAAGAGTATGCCAACACCAAAATAATTATAATAACAAAATACAAGACAATGGTAAGGGTTCGAAGCCCAAGGCTGGGGAGATGGAGAGGAAGGCAACGGTTATCGAGATACAGCCAAGAAATAAGGTCGAGCAGGACTCGAGAATAGTGTGCTTATCTCAATTGACTAGAGGTAAATATCATCACAGTAAAGTCCGCACAACAAAAGGACTTCATGACAGAAGGGTTAGGTTGTCTGGTCCTACAACAATTCAATTATATGACCTACAACACAGATTATGCCTGGAGCAGCCTAGTATGGTTTTGGATTGGTTAATTAAGGCTTCCAAATCAGCTATAGATGAGCTTATTGTACAAGACGCAGAAATGGCTTATGCTTCTGCAAGTAACTTGGCTCAGCTAACTTCCTCAAACTATTCCAATGTCGAGTATTGTATTGGATCGCCCGGAGAGAGTGCAACTGTTGTTGCTGCATCTGGTCTCACGACGTTTGAGTTGGGCTTAGCTCTCCAAAATCCTAAGGGATGGATTCTCATAATTCTATTAGTGGAAAGGCTATATCCACTACGAATATGAAGGAATCAGACTTGGAAAGAAGCAACAACAACACCTCAGACGGTAGCATCAAGGGATTAATTGAACATACATCCAATTGCTTGATGTCAAAGTCGACGGCTTCCAGGAGAGAGGCAAGATTAAAATCAAGGGAACGAGCGAGGAGGGAAATCGGCCTCAGCCCAAAACCTTGTTGGATCTCCATCGGCCATCCAACAATTGAACTCGATGAAGCCTTCTTTAACTAGTCTCCTTAAGAGCTCTTTTATTTACCATATGCTTCCATTGGAGTCCCATTACAACAAAGATGATAACCCATGTGGGACTCATACTC
>ML799609.1:296137-323698 GCA_009831015.1 Picea engelmannii
GAAATTCAGTGGAAAGAATAGCTTTGCATTGTGGAAGCTCAAGATGCGGGATTTGCTTGTGCAACAAGGATTGCAAAAGGTGTTGCCTGGAAAGATAAAGAAACCGACAAGCATGACAGACGAGGACTAGGAAGATCTGGATGTAAGAGCCCTCAGTACCATTCATTTGTGTCTAGCAGATGAACGAAAATTGTTGATCACTTGAATGTTTTCAATACTCCGATTTGTCAATTATCTAGTATGGACATAACGTATGAAGATGACGACAAGGCGATTACGCTATTGTGTTCGTTTCTTGAGTCTTGGGATCATCTGGTCACATCTATGTGGTTTAGCTCAACATATGCCATTGATTATGACACTCTTGTGGGAACTTTGTTATCTGAGGAGATGAGAAAAATATCCAATAAGGAAACCTCAATAGTAGAAGCAATGGTGGTTAGAGGTCGATCTATAGAAGGAGGGAAAGATAAAAAAAGGTACAGCCACGTCTAAGTCAAAAGACAATAAGGGTAAGGGAAAATGTTGGTTCTGTGGAAAATCTGGGCATCTCAAGAAGGATTGTTGGAAAAGACAACAAGCATCCAAAGAGGACTCCACAAAAGAAGAAAATTCAACTACAAGTATGGTTGATGATTTTTTTATGTCTATTGTGTCTCAACACCTGTGTTCACATAGAAGGTGCAAGGCGGTGATGGTTGAGTCACCGTGGGAAAAAAAAAATCTATTTACTTTGGAATTGTAACAATAATTGATTGCATGTAAATGAGCATATGTCTGTAAGACCTGGATTGACATGCGTACCCCTGGTTTACCAGGTCACCTATGAAAAGTCTAGACGTAGATTTAGGTAGATTAAATATGTGGGGGGGCATGTATGTTGGGTTAACCTTGACTCGGTGAAAGAGTTAATGAGTTAAATCTGGTTTTTAGGTCAAAGCATGTGATTTTTCGGGTCCATGTTTTGTGGGTAGCCTATGGTATTGTGTCTATGGATTGCATGTAATGAAGCCTATAAAAGGCTTGGTGAACTCCATGTTAGAATGTGCTCATTTAACCATAGACACTATCACTATTGTCACCCAACCATAGGCCGAAGCCACCCTCCGAGCACCTTTACCTTGATAGAGAGAAGAATCCTGGTAGCAAACCAATAGCAAAGCAAGGCTAATGCACCAAGCAAGAAGTAACCAAAGCTGATCAGAGAGTCCAACCCAGAAAGATAGAAACAATGGCTTCAGAATTAGCGGCGGCACCTTCTCTGGGACTTGTGCACAAGACTGCCAGACTGCAGTGCGCACAAGTGTCTCTCTGCGATTCTGAGAGTTGTGTGTAAAGTGATGACTGGCGCCCTGTATTTATACTAGCTCTGGCAGACTGCCTGGGCCGACTTCTCATTCTGGGTCCTAATTAATTCATATTAATTATCTCTCTTAGCCGACATCTCTTCTAGGGTTACATTCACTTCTTTTCTTGCTTCCAGAATATTCTAATCTTGTCAAAGGTCACAATGGAGGTTGATACCTCCCGAAGCTACCATAATATCAACACTCCCTCCTAGATAGGGAGGTAAAATTGATAATGGTCTTGAGCACAAACAGACCATTCAACTGGTAGCATCACGAGCATCGTCATTATTATCCAACTGGATAATCTCCATGACAATTGGTACAATGTCAACTGATAGAACACAACTGTGTTTATCCATAGTAGTACACAACTACTCAATCTGTGACACATAGTCACAAACAATGGAGCATATCCACCACAGTAGCATACCTCTACTATCTGGAGACATACAGTCTCCATAACAATCATCTGATATCAACCTGCACTGAAAACATTGTTATGATATAAACTGAATCATATGGGCCATTCTTCCACTCACATCTGTGAGATCTGGAAGAGCATCTACCCTCAGAGTAGAACATCAATTATGGGCTATCTGGACTATTTTTCTCAAGCAAGGAAGAATAACTATCTTGATTTCTAAGCCTAGACCATTCCCTATCCTGGGCCATTCCTCCGGCACTAAACAAAGTGAAACCTAGAGAGAATGAGTCTGCCCTAGGGAATGTCTGTCCCTGATTGCTGAACATGGACCATTCACCTATCTGGGCCATTCTTCCAGCACTTAAAAAAGTGAAACCTAGAGAGAATGAATATGCCCTAGGGAATGACTGTCCAGACCATTTCCTAAGGAAATAATTGTCCTGCACCAACCTCCAAAACGAACCATTCTTCGAAACTGCTCACAACTGTGAGCTTCGAAAGAATGACTTTCCGACGAGGCGAACCAGTCTTCTTGACCACTACTAAGAGTGACCATCAAGAAGAGAGACTGTCCTAGACCATTCCCTATGTTAACCACAATGGGGAATCATTGTCTATGGCACATCAACAATCCATCGAACCATTTTCATTACAAAAATGACTATTCGATCTGGACCATTTTCCGAACTGGAAAATGCATGTCCGTCAGAAATCTCAAACCACTTTCCAAAATGGAAAGGGACTGCCCAAGCTGGACCATTTTTCAAACTTGAAAATGACTATCCTCAATTCAATGATATGTTAGTGCTCCCTCCCAACCTGGAGATTCATTTCTTCCCTTTCAACTAAGGGAGTTATTTCCACGATCCCCAATTTGTCTCAGAAATATGCAAACTTGATTCTGGACAGAGGCTTTGTCAGGATATCTAATGCATGTTCATCTATGGGGATATACTGGAGCTTTACTTCTCCTTCTTGGACTTTATATTGAATAACGTAGTATTTGATCTCAATGTGTTTTGACTGTTCATGAAACATTGGGTGTTCTGATATCCTTATACAACTCTGATTGTCACAGTGTATTATGGTCGAATCTGGAACCTGATAAAATAATCTGGAGATTAAATTTCTCAGCCATATTGCTTCTGTACATGCCTCACATGCTGCGATATATTTTGCTTCTGTTATGCTGAGTGAAACAGATTTATGTTTCCTGTTGCCCCAAGATATCATAGCAGAGCCCAAGCTGAAACACATCCCTAAAGTACTCTTTCTGTCTTCTGCACTTCCTGCCCAATCTGAATCTGTGAATCCATGAAGTTGTATATCAATGGATGCAGTATATCTTAAACCATAGTTTAGTGTCCCACGAAGACATCTTAGAACATGCTTTGCAGTGATCCAATTCTCATGTCTAGGTTCCACTTGGAACTGGCTTAGTGTGTTCACGACAAAGAAAATGTCTGGTCGAGTATTTACCAAATACATCAATGACCCAATCAATTATCGATATAGTGATGGATCTACTGGATCATAATCTGAGTCTCTTATTTTTCTTATATCTGTGGTCATAGGAGTATCCATGGATTTGCAATCCATCATTCCAAACTTCTGAAGAATCTTTATTACATACTTTCTTTGTCCAAGGAATAATTCACCATGCTTCTGCCATACTTCTAGTCCCAAGTAGTAATGCATGAGACTAAGATCTTTCATATCAAACTCAGAAGCTAGTTCCTTTTTGCACTGGATGATGAGAGACTCTTCACCTGCTAGGAATAGATCGTCGACATATAGCAGTAGAATCGCAGGTGCATTGTTCACGACTTTGTAGTAAAGATTTGGATCTGCATGACTTTTGGAGAAACCAAGTCTCATTAGGTAGCTTTCTATTCTGGCATACCAAGCTCTTAGAGATTGCTTGAGTCCATATAAATCTTTCTTTATTCTGCAAACATGAGTGTCTTTGGAGTGTACTTCAAACCCTTGAGGTTTTTCAATGTATACTTCTTCTTCTATTGCTCCATTGAGGAAAGTTGTCTTTACATCCATCTGATGTAGCCTCCATCCCATGGAAGCAGCAAGAGACATGATAGCTCTAATGGAAGTATATCTGGAAACCAGAGAAAAAATTTCGTCATAGTCTTCTCCCTCCTTCTGGGAGAACCCTCTAGCTACGAACCTTGCTTTATATTTATCCACGCTTCCATTTGTTGCATGCTTGATCTTATATACCCATTTTGAAATTACTACTAATTTTTCTTTAGGTCTAGGCACAATTTCCCATACATCATTTTTCATGATGGACTGGTGTTCTTCTGTCATGGCTTCTTTCCATTGTTTCTTCTGAACTACCTCTTCAAACATGGTAGGTTATTCGTCTAGAATCTTTGTCATACAGGTTGCATAGCCGGAGAATCTTTTGGGCTTCTTACTTTTTCTGAAGGTCCCACTTGGGGGCTTGAGTCTTTCTGCTTCTTGTAGGGTAGCTTCAAGCCAAGCTGGTCATTTCTTGGTCTTAGGTACAGTGTTTGAATCAATGGTCTCACATGGTTGCATAGGATGATCAAGTTGTTCCTTTTCTTCATTCTAGTTTTCGGGAAGACATGTGCCTTCTTCAATAGGCTCTTCATACTCTTCTTCTTCTATAGTTTCTTCTATGGATTTCCTGAAAGCCATCTTTTCATTGAAGGTCACGTCTCTATTGACTTCAATCTTATGTTGTTCCGAGATATAGATTCTATAAGCCTTGAATGATTCACTATATCCCACGAATATGCCCTTCTTTCCTAAGGGTTCAAATTTATTCCTTTTGTCCTTGGGAATGTGAAAGTAAACAGGGCATCCAAAGATTCTTAAGTTTTCCACATTAGGTTTCTTTCCTGAGAAGGCTTCTTCTTGAGTCATGTCCTTCAATATGCGGTGAGGACTTCTATTATGAACATATATTGTTGGCATGGTTGCTTCTCCCCATAAGAACATAGATAAACCTTGATCATTTAGTAGTGCCTTCACGGTTTCTTCAATAGATATGTTCTTCCTTTCCGCTACACCATTTTGTTGAGGATTATAAGGAACAGTCAGCTCCCTCCTAATCCCTACCAATTTGCAAAAGACAATGAATTCCTTTGATGTGTATTCTCCTCCATTATTTGTTCTCAAGGTCTTGATTTTCTTGTTTGTGAGGTTCTCTATCTCTGCTTTGAATTCTTGAAACTTGTTGAATACTTCATCCTTTGTCTTCAAGAGATATAACCAAGTCTTTCTTGAGTAATCATCTATGAATATTACGTAGTAAAGAGAACCTCCTAGAGATTTGACTGGCATCAGACCGCAAACATATGAATGTATTAGATCTAGAATCTCCTTAGATCTATTGTTGTTGCTTGGGAATGGTTTCTTGATATTCTTTCCAAGATCATATCCTTTGCAAATTCCTTCATGTGTAGACTGTAATTCTGGTATTCCTTCAACCATTTTTTTGAGAAAAAACAATGCTTGATAGTTAATATGAGCGTACCTTATGTGCCAAATTTCATTGGGATTGACTTCATCATGTACAAGAGCTTCTTCATTTTGTTATAGTAGTCTATATAGATTTCCTTCACGGGTTCCAATAACCCTATCATTCTCTATGATGGAGTCTTTGTGCCGAGATAACACTTTTCCATCTACGAAATATATTATGTTTCCTTCGTCTTCTAGGCAAGATATGGATACAAGATTCTTTTCTAAACCAGGTACATATAAGACATTGCTCAAATGAACATTGTTACCTGTTTTCAACTTGACGGAGGCTTGTCCAAATCCTTCGATTGGGTAAGTGATGTTGTCTCCAAGCTCTACCTTGTATGATGTCTTCCTTTCATTTAGATTTGAGAGTCTGGCTTGATCTCCCGTCATATGCCTAGAAGCTCCACTGTCAATTATCCACATGTCATATTCAATCATTCATGTGAGTGTTGAGTAGTGTAGATGACTAGTCTTTTCATTCATGACTTCGGTTGACTAATGACTGGTCACGCTTTGATCCAAAACTTCAACCTTGACGTTTTTGCCTTATGAGAGTGCCAAGAGGTGTGTTGGACTAAGGTTCACTTAAATAACTTATCTTTGAGCGATATTTTCCATCATAAGGTGTTGAATCAGGGTTTTAGGGTTTATGCAGCTGCACCTGCTAGTAACCCTAGCGGCAATGTCTTGGAAGCTTCTCCTGCTAGTAAACCCTAGCGGCAATTCTTCAACGAGCTTAGTATCCTAATGGATATGCTTCCTTCCAGTGGTTAGACTGAATGAAGGAGGTGTGGGCCCATAACTTGTTAGAATGTGCTCGTTTAACCATAGACAATATCATTATTGTCACCCAACCATAGGCCGAAGCCTCCCTCCGAGCACCTTGACCTTGATAGAGAGAAGAATACTGGTAGCAAACCAATAGCTAAGCAAGGCTAATGCACCAAGAAAGAAGTAACCAAATATAATCAGAGAGTCCAAGCCATAAAGATAGAAACAATGGCTTCAGAACTAGTAGCAACACGTTCTTCGGGACTTGCGCACAAGACTGCCAGACTGCAGTGCGCACAAGTGTCTCTCTGCGATTTTGAGAGTTGTGTGTAAAGTGAATATTGGCACCCTATATTTATACTAGCTCTGGCAGACTGCTTGGGCCGACTTCTCATTGTGGGTACTGATTAATTTATATTAATTATCTCTCTTAGCTGACATCTCTTCTAGGGTTACATTCACTTATTTTCTTGCTTACGGAATATTCTAATCTTTTCAAAGGTCACAATGGAGGTTGATACCTCCCAAAGCTACCATAATATCAACACTTCATTGTAAATGGGCCTGGAGGTAAGAGATGAAGGCTTACTTGGCCAGCTTGGTCGTATTTGGTCAAGGGAATGTCTGTGTTAAGGTGTAGCATTGAGACTCCAGTGTAAAGTCCCTGGAGGTGAGCGACAAAGGTTCACTTGGGTTGGTTTGGTCGGATTTGGTCAAAGTTGTTTGAATGCAAAGTTCAAGGTGGAGTAGTGTGTCCAGGTTATAAAGGTGGGTCTGTATAAAGGTTGATGTGTTGGCAGGTAAATCAAGTGTTTGAGAATATATGATTAAGGTAGGTTCATATCCATGGAACTTGGAAAGTATTGCAAGGAAGCTAGGATCAAATAAGCATGTTCAGTAATACCAAGTTGTAGCAATAGTTGTGGACAGAAGTGGTTGAGATATCTGGTAACTCGGTCACCATCAGTTGTAAAAGACGGGAAGATTCAAGCAGAGGTATGAACATGTCATCTGGTAATTACTCAAATGTGAAATTATTCGGTTGTGATGCTTATGTTTGATATTAGCACTCTAAGTAGGACCCATATCAAAAAGGTATATATTTGATATGGTGATTGATCTAGGTGGATATTGGTGGCCACCCACCTATTCCATTGGCTCGAAAAAAAAAATTCCACCTTGGCAGTTTTTCGGGTTCCAAACTTCTGGGGCCGTTTTGAGGCCCTAAACGACGTTTTTTGGGGGAATTGGGGCCCAGGTCATTGTTGTATACATTAACATGGGCCATTCAAAATTGTTCTTCTCGGATAGAACTTTCCAACGGGCTATCGTGCGCCTAAAAAAAATATCGTATGCAAAAGTTATGACCCCGGGAGGTTGATATACTAACTTACCCAAACGGGGCCCACATGATTTTTGGCGCTTCATCTCCTAGGGTCAGGTTTTTGGATTTCTAGGGTTTTTGACATTCCTATTTATTGTAAAAATGCCTTTAGATCCTCATTGTAATCATCTTATTGCGAATGAGCGCAGTCATCACATCTCTTCTCAGAGATAAGCCACCACCATTCTAGCAAGCTTGTTTTCAGTTGCATTTTACAGTTTCAACTTATTTCCTTATTGAATAGAAAACCATTTTTATTGTATCTCTGTTATTTTGTGTTAAGCATATTTTAATAATCTGTATTCATTTCATTCTGCTCATAAAATCCATATCAGTGGTATCAGAGCGGTCTCCTCCTTGTCTTCTTAATGCATGTCCCCAACGAGGGCAGGGTACAAAGAATTGAGTCTCGAGCTTGTTTCTCTTGAGGACAAAATCTCTCGCACACCCAAGCGACCTCTCATGGTAGGAGAAAAGAGATATGATGAGACATGAGATCCTTTCAAAATGTTGCTTGAGGAATCCCTCATGCAACAAAGGAACAAGATGATGGATAGTTTCGTGAAAATCCTTCGGCGGCTACCAATAGGAGACACATCTTCCTCGAGCAGAGGAGCCACCCCCTTCAAGGTACAAATAAAATTCGATCTTCCTATCTTTGAAGGTAAGATAGACACAGATGTTGTAGACAAGTGGTTGAATCTACTAGAAGGGTATTTTTCTGTCCATAACTTTTCAAATAGAGAAAATATTACTTTTTCACTCCTCAAAGTCATTCCCCATGTCAAAGATTGGTGGGAAACTTTCTGTGAGCAAAAGGAAACAGAGGAACCCTCATTATTTACAGTCGCGGCCACCTAGGTATCCTTCAGGGATGTTATTAAGGAACAATACTATCCTGTTGGAAGTTATGATGACTTTTATACCAAATGGACCACACTGCAGAAAGAAAGAGACCAAGAAGTGCCAACGTTCACAAATATCTTCCATACCTTGCGCACCAATCTGGGTGTCAAATATTCTGAGCGACATTTGGTGCTCAAGTATCGCGGTGCTCTACATAGATACATCCAGACTGAAATGGAATTTCTGGACATCTTGTCCTTGGGAGCGATCTACCGATATGCTGTCAAAATTGAGCAGAAGCTCAAACAAAAGACACGACAATTTGGGCCAGGGAACCCCTCACAACAAAATCCAGGAAAGGGCGGCCCCAACCCACAAAAAAAAGGACTGAGATAGTAGCAGGTTGAGTGCACAGGAGGATCCATGCGCAGATGATAGTAGCAGGTTGAGTGCACAGGAGGATACAACTTCTCACACTGGATACAGTATGACTCATAGGGAGCTAGCAGTTGAGGATGATGTGCAGTTACGTATGGGCAGACCTCGTGGCACAGTAGATAGCAGGCAGTCCAACACTTTATCTTCTACAGAGAGTGTTGTCAGGGATGGAACTAGCAGTGAGAGGCATGAGGGGGTACCTCAGCATGACTATGATTAGGAGTCACACCACTTAGCAGCACAGTTGAGAGTTAGTGAGGCTATGATCATGGTATCCACTAGATTTATTGATGACATGCATGCAGTGATGGAAGATTACTATTGGAGAGCATCAGTGGCACAGGGTAGCTCAGATGGAGGATTTTCCATGGATGATTTTCACACTCTCAGGAAGAGAGTGTATATGATGAGGACTGACTTCCAGCAGTTGTTGACAGACAGGGACTACGTACTGGTGATGAGCGAGATGTATTACCGAGCCTTGAGGGAGCAGGTGTTGGAGATAGTCTGACTCACTCAGGAGTTGGAGAGCACTCGAGGATTCTTGGGAGGCACACAGACAACCCCTCAAGAATCAGAGTCTAGATTAGATGAGTCTCTTGAGAAGATTCATCATAGATTCACTTCATCTGTCCTAGTGAACGCTCAGATTTATCATTCAGTCACATTGCTAGGAGATGTTGATGATCTAGTAGGGGAGCATCAGATGATGGATGACACTTCCATTTGTATTCCGAGAGTGGTTGGCCTCCATGTAGAGGTTGATCCAGCAGTATGCCCAGGATCTATGAGACATCATGAGTCTATGGGGGGCGACATGGGTATGTCAGAGCATACAGCGATGAGTGATAGCTCACAGAGACATGCCGAGATGTACGGTGGGATTCATAGGGGTATAGTGCCTTGCAGGGAGGAGACACAACTAGGGGAGTGTTATCACCCCATAAATTATGGTAATCAACTTATGACTTGGATATTTTGGATATTATCTGTATCTAGTGTTCCTATTGGAAATTGATTTTTCATTTTGCAAAAAAGAAAAAGAAAAAGAAAAAGAAAAGAAAAGAGGGCAAAAAAGAATTGAAATAAAAAGCCCCATGCAATAATAGTAACTTGGTCATACCTTTCAAGCATGACCAAGTTCTTTTAAATTTCCAATGTTGATAAGCTAGTGAATACATCTGATCGGACCATCTAATCCTGGTCAGATAGCCCCTAGGTTAGAACTAGTGAATACATCTGATCAGACCATCTAATCCTGATCAGATAGCCCCTAGGTTAGAACTAGTGAATACATCCGACCAGACTGTCTAATCCTGGTCAGATAGCCCTTAGGAAAAATAATACCTTAACCCAATAGTTTAATCTGGGTTATTCGTCTTGTGAAAGTAGGTTAGAATGTAGATTAATTGCTTGGCCTGCCTTGCCCAAATAAAACCATATCAATAAAGTTGTTACCCTATGACTCCAATGCCTAAGTGTATTTGAAATGATGTCCCCTTGGTGGTGTGTATGAGAAAATTGAAGAAAAACCCATGAGAAAGCACTAATCCTAAGTTTTCCTTACACATGACATTTTCTGCCCCCGACCTATGCTTCATTCACCTTCCGACGGTCCAGATCATGATGGTTAGATCAACGGCTCTCATAGCATTCCGGACCCCCCGCCCGTTCTGCCTTTAACGGAAAGGGGGGGGGCCTGAAATCGGCGATAATATTTGCGCAAATATGGACGGTCCGGAACGGAGCGCGCAAATCCATGGCTCACATTGAATTCCAGACCCCCCCCCTCCGTTCTGCCTTTAACGGAGGGGGGGGGTCCGGAATTGATAATAACGCAGGCGCACATCTGGACGGCTCTAACCTGGCCACTCAAATCAACGGTTCATATTGAATTTCGGATCCCCCCCCTCTGTTCTGCCTTTAATTGAGGGGGGGGTCCGGAATTGGCATTAAGGAGCACGCTGAGATCTGTGGTCAGGAAATCAGTGCGCAAATCAACGGACCATGATGGATTTTGGACCCCCATTGGTGTTCTGCTTTTAATCAAAGGGGGGGGGTCCGGAATGAATATTCCTTACGACGGGCCCCTTGTTACATATGGCATGGTTCTACTGGTCCAGAGGTCACATCCCTCACCTGCTTCCTGACATCCCGTCGCCCCTGGATGTCATCCTCCACTAAGTCCACTTGTCCCACTTGCTTCTGGGTCTGAGTCCCATCCCATAACTGCTATCAGTCCCTGCTGTCAGGCCTTTACCCTTTCCATTCATTACCAGCCCCCTTCGGCGACTTTTACCTCCAATCACCTGCCTCCACGTCACTCCTCCGTATGCTTTGGCCACCGTCATCCGCCACTTCATCCCTAGTGGCCCGTTGTCCATTAATGACAGGATAACATACCCGTTGTCACGCTGACCGTTCTCCCGTGTCCTACCGACCCAGTTTTGAATAAAACTATCGTTTCCCTTTGTATTCGTTATTCATCCATCGCGCCAGAATCCTCCTATTCCTCCATTGTTCCCGCATCGCTTTCACCTACAGTCAGTCGACCCCACTAACGCATTGTTTATTGCAGGTACAGTTGCCGAAATGGTGTCTAAGACAAAGCAAGCTAAAGAGGAAGAGAATCTGTTCGTTCCTCCTCCGGTTGACCTGGATAAATCCCCCTGGTCGATAAAGATCGCTTGATAGCCGATACTATAAGCAGCTTCAACTTCTCTGATCTCCAGTCGTGGCTCCGGGAGGTTTTCCTGGACCAGAGCGACGAAATTGGACTCTAGGAGTCCAATTTGCCACTGTATCTCTTCACCCAGATTCATAATTTCCCCGAGTTTGCCCTCCAATGCCAGGCCCACTACGTTCCCGACCAGAAATCCATCCTTTCTTCATCCGGACACGTTCTTTTCCTCATCACCCCTGAAGATATCGACCAGATGTTACAAATTACCCGAGCGAAATCTGCGTCCCCCTTTAATTTAGAAATCCTCACCAAGCTATACCAGAAAATGACGTTCCCACAGAGAGCTCAGATTTTCGAGCTTTTTCTTCCCACTTCCGCTCCACTCCTGTCCACCAATCCCCTGTATCCTTCTTCCATGTTTTCCACCAGAGGAAATCAAATTATCTCTTCTCTGTGTGCCCTGCTTGGATACTATTCTGATCAGTGGGTAGATGAGCCCATCCTGGGTTTTCTGTCCATCTTCTCAAACGATGAATAACCAACCACGCAGTTCGACTACATCACCTTCTTGTCCAATAATATCCATGAGCAGTTCGTAAATTTCGCCACAGAAGGCATGTTTAGGTACTCATCCATTCTGGCTTACATGTTCGTCTATTTCCAAGCCGACAGGTTCAATTTCTCCATGCAGAAGATGGACGTCGACGGGAAGCCTCAGCCAGTCACAGCGTGGACTTCTCTCCTGAAATATAATTCTACCGAATACGATTTCACAGCATTCATTGACCAGTTTTACCACCCTGTGGTGAGTATGTTGCATGCCATGCCTGAGCCACGAATAAATGATGAAGTCCAGAGAATCCTGCATCTCTCGGACAACGTTCAGACAGGAGACTGGTATTTATGCCAGAATCACACAGAAATCAGAGTCTTTGGATGCGAATTGGCGCCTTATAAACTGTCGCGCTATGTACCAGTAAGGATTTTTTCATTAGAATATATAAGGCAGATTATGAATTCTGATGATATTCATTTTGTTTCCCTTAAGAAAAAGCAACAATTGAGGATCAAGGGACAAATTGGCCCTTTCATCTGCAATAATCGAGGTGTCGGGGAAGAAGCAGATCGAATTTTGAAGGAAATGAGATTCTCTATGAGTTTCATCTGGCACTATGATCCACACGGGATCATTTCAGATATGAGGGTGAAAAACAAAAATGCCCCGTATGCTCACGAGCCCAAGCCAGAGATCGAGAAATTTGCGAATCAGAAAGTATGGCTGCCTGACACTTTGCTGGACTTGGAACAGCAGGCGCCCTCAACAAGTGCGCTACCCGCTACCACACCTCAGGTCCTCAAGGAGAAAAGACCCCGACAGGAGTCATCTCCTCCTGTAACAGAGGTGTCATCGGAGGAATTCTAAATTCACTGCAAGAAGACGAAGATAGTTTCAATGCCCGACACAACAGTAGAAGCTACCACAGTGACCACCACTGGGGCCAAGCAATTCACTTTACCTTTCGTCTCTAGTCAGCTTAAGGAAGTGACAAAAGAATTAAAATCCACAGATTCTCCCTTGGATACTCCGCAAAGCAAGACTGGGCCCAAGTTGGGCATTTTTGAAAAATATGACATGATCAAAAAGAAGAACCAGACGCTCACCAACAGCACTTATGCACAGTTCCAGAAGCAGTCATCCACAGCCCAGCATAGAATTCTTTCGACATTTGATACAGAGAAGGGTAGGATGCATATGGCGTTCCTCCAAGCACAAGTGCCTGATCCCAAGGTGATATCTGATTACAAGAGGGCCATGTTTGAGTTTCAAGC
Organism: Picea engelmannii; assembly: GCA_009831015.1. Lineage (NCBI taxonomy): Eukaryota > Viridiplantae > Streptophyta > Pinopsida > Pinales > Pinaceae > Picea > Picea engelmannii. The sequence continues at coordinate 309,376 of ML799609.1, forward strand.
AAAAGATGTGCATCCGGCAGATCAGATGGATCTACACAAGCAAACTGGGGAGATGATTTTCCACACTTTAGCCCACGCTTCAACTTCTGCATCAAAGTTTTGGGTAGCTTTGAGCAATGCCCAGACCCAACTGAAGCTAGAAAATATATCTTCATTCGCGAAAGACAACAGGATAAAGACGTTGGAGGAGCTGGTCCTCAAGATCGGTTACGACCCGACGAACGTCAAGGCTGCCGAAGAGATAATTAAAAAGAAAAATGATGACATCGCCTCATTGAGAAAACAGCTAAAGATCCCTCCAACAGAGGACCCACAGACAAAGGAAATAGCTGAAAAGGAAGGTGAAAAGGATGAGATGTTGAAATTACTCCTAGAGCAGAATGCGCAGTTAAAGGAGATGGAGGCAGAGATGGAGAGACTGCTCAAGGAGAAAGAGCAGGCAAAGCCAATGGAAGGCATTCCATTGAGTGCTATCCCAATTGCAGGATTGAGCACAACAACAGTGACAGTCATTCCATCTGCAACAACAGCACCCCTACCAGAAGGAGAAACAGACCTTGCCAAGTCCATGGAGAGGATGAACCTGCAAGAGTCTGAAATTAGCAGGCTTAAGAAAGAAGTGGAAAACCTCCAAGAGCTAAAGAATTCTTTCCAGACAAGTCTGTCCAAAGAGAAGCAGATGAATGAGCAAATCGGGAAGGAGTTACAGCAGCTCCAGAAACAGACAATGGCAGGAAAAACTTTGACTGAGGTCAAAGAGATCATGTGGACTGATATTTCCAAGTCCATAAACGAAATCTGGCCAATGGTTCAGATCATGTTTGAACAAAATGAGTTGCTCGAGAGGAGCAAACAGGTCGTGGAGAAAATCATAACGGAGTTGGGAGACATGCCAGCACAAGCTAATGAAATCATAAGGTTCTTGAATTCCAAGACCCGGGAGGAGCTCGAAGAATTGAAAATTGAGGACAGGACAGAGACTATATTGGAGGTGAAAAGAGTTCTAACCAAAAGAGGGCTCATGCTTCAGCTTGAGGAAAATATTCAAGTCATGGATCAAGGAGTGCAGAAGTTTTTCCATAAGATAGATGCTCTGCAAAAGAAGGGCCTGCCTGGTATGAAGGTCATTAATGAAAATTTAATGACACTCCCTGATTATAAGAAAAGGTTGACGGAAGTGTCTAAGGACAGTTCTAAATTTGCAGGAATACAGGGAAGCATCACAGGAAAAGAATTCATGGATGCTTTGTAGTTGGATATTAGTATCCAGCATGAGATTAAGCACATTTTCATCGTCAAGCCTACATTTGCTAAGTACACGGACATGGATGAAGTATATAGGAGATTTCTTAAAGTCACAGTGCCAGGTCATATGAGATGGGAAGAAATGTGTGATCTACTAGATTAGCAGATGAGCTGTCACATCCAGTCACATGTCCAGTCAGAAGAGGTTGCGATGGCACCTCGCCAACGGCTTACCCCAGAAATTCAGCATACAGTTGTAATGAGTCATCAGAACAGTTTTGATTAGTTAAGTTAGTTAGTCTAAAAATAGTAGGAGCACGTCCTGATCAGTTATGACAGGAGCGTATGTATTTTGTATTACAAATACTTCATTTTCCGATGTATTGAGGGTTGTTGATTCGCACACCCTATTGCTATCAAGCTGTATCATTTTTTAAGAGACCCACCATTAATAAAGAAGAGGCATTTTACAAGATTCTTGCGTATGTTCACTGGTGATGTGATTTTCTAAGTTAAATGTTTTCTTTCTGTGTATTCATTTTTGTTTTCTGAATCTAATCTTTACGAATAGCGTTATGTTGCAGGATTTATCTTTGATACCCTGTTTTCGATTCTAAAGATTTAAATGTTCATCTTCTAATATCTTCAATTAAGAAATTATTAACTGCTTGTTAGTTGAAGTTATTTCCCCATCTGTTCTTCCATTCATCATTTTAATTACTAAAAGATCCAGTGAATGTATTACCTCGCCCTGTGAAAAACTTCTTTGGCGTTTCTGGTTATTTCTCAAATTTGATGAAACACCGACCCCATAGCCCAATGGATGTTTAGTTTGTCTCAACCAACTTTAAAAAACCTTTACAACAAAACCAACGATTCCTTTAACTAGCCTAATATCTGAAAGTAAAACAAAGCTAAATCATATAGAGAGATCCCTCTCTGAAGCTGGAAGGGCTAGATCCCAGCTTTAAAGCGGTTGGTTAAGGTTACCTTAGTAGATTTCTTCTTTTTCAGCCTCTAGGAAATTTACCGAGTGCTAACATAAATGGCGACTCCGCTGGGGAACGAACTAAAACTTATAATCTCATGACTTCTTTCCCCTAAAGAAAGTTTGACTCTGAGAAAAATGTAATGTTTAGAGGTTGATTAACTCTGTACATATTACTTCCAGTATCTTCCTATGACTGTCCCTGCAGCAGTACAACCTAATATCGAGCCTGGACTATCGAATCAAACGCATATTGCGTCAAACCTTTTTGACTTAATCCTCCAAACTGCAAATAACCGGGAAGAGCTCGAACGTTCGTGGGCAGCCATCGAACGTGACATAGTTGCTCAGGAACAATTGGAAGCTAGACGACGTCAGCATATAAATCTCCCTTAGTTTGCACTTATCATAAAAAAAAAAAAAATATATATATATATATATATATATATATATATACCCAAAAAGAGTTCTGGCTCCCAAGAAAGTCCACACTCGATCTCATCCAGACCCATAACCCTCAACAACATTAGATAACCCCGAGCAATTGTTGAGGCGAAAGACTTTCGTTTCCAGTTCAGCGAGTTGTACTCCCCTTCACAAGTCTCCTTCCTTTTCCGGAGAACCAAATAACTTACCAAGCCTTGATCTTGAGCCTTTTCCGCGATGAAACCTGGTTAGAGCCCGGTCCGAAAATTTTGTGTCTAAGCTCATCTTTGACCCAACTGTGGTGCAACCTCAAACCCCCGAAGTCTTGTTTCCTACGACTAAACTACAAATCACTACCTCAACACCACTCAGTCCTTCATCTTCCTCGTCTTCAGTCGCTACCTCTCCTACCACCCAGGCCGTCGTTCCGCCTCCTCCGCCCATCATGGCAGCTCGATATGCTCCTTTGGTGTTGGCTGCACCTCTGCATGCCATGCCCCAATACTACCAGACTAGACTGCCACAGTTCGATGCAACAGGAACATTAAGTGCACAACAACATGTGGATAAAATGAACGACTACTTGGATTTACAAGAAGTTGACGAAGTCGACGTTCAAATGAGACTGTTCGCCCAGAGTCTGACAGGAGACGTCAAGAAATGGTTCAAAGATTTACCCACCGCATCAATCCCTGACCTTGTCACGTTCCAAAGAAGCTTCCTCAACAGATGGGAGGTAAAGAAAAACCCTCTTCAAATACTGTCAAAGTACGAGAACATAAAAAGAAATCAAGGTGAGACGGTCCAAGACTATTGCACCCGTTTTAACAACTTGTATAATGCAATCCCAACTGAAATCAAACCTCCCCCGGGTTTGGCATTGATTAAATTCCCTGATGGATTCGACGCTGACATGTCTTACCAATTAACAGAAAGAAATGCAGCCACCCTTGAGGACATGCAGAAAAATGCTATTAGTGTGGAGGCCAATCTGTTGGTGAAACGGGCACGTCAAAGGACAGAAAGGAGGGTCACGATCAAAGAAGAACCTTCCACGTTGGCCATAGATTCCAGATTAGATTCCTTGAACCAGGTCGTGGAACTAATGACGGAAAGGATCACTGTGTCGGACAGAAACGCTCCGAGAGATAACATACCTGCCCCTCAGATTCGAAACCCCAACTTTAGAAGAAACCCCCCGCAAATCAGGCAAAGAGATCCTAGGGATCAAAGGGATCAAAGGGACCAAAGGGATCACAGAGGTCCTGATCAGCCGGTCAGACCTCCCCTGCAGGAAAACTATGCTGACGATGGGGGGGAAGTAAATGAAGAATTGGAAGACACTCATATCAACCTCATGGGCATTCATGATAATGAGGCCATTTTCCTTACTCAAGAAGAGCAGGAACTCTTTCTGCTAAACCAAACAAAGGTAAGTAAGGAGGTCGAGCATGCAGGACAACAGGCCTATGAAAACGCTATTTTGGAGGTGCACCACCAATACAATCTGCGAGGTAAGAAGACAGAAGGAAACTCCTCGAAAAAGACGACCGAAACGCAGAAGGAAGCCGAGAATGAGAAAACTCCCAAGAAAACCACTGCTGAAAGGTCTTCTGAGAAAGGCAAAACTGATGCTCTAGTGAAGAAAAACATCACCATACTGAAAAGACCGGCACAACCCGAAGTTTCACCTGTTAATCTACCTAGTACTTCTAACCGGAAGGATATGGTGGACCAACCAGAATCAACGAGTCAGACCCGAACACCTGCACCTTTTAGCCTGGAGGCAGAATTGGCCAAAATTAAAATTCCTGTCCCATTGACAGAGTTGATAAGCAGAGGCGGTTATCGTTCACAGGTACTAAAGGCATTAGCCATTGAACCTAACATAGGCACCAAGGCCTTGACTATTGGATCTGTGACTCACTCAGACACTGTGAACCTTGTGGATGATCATCCCGAACTCCTTTTCGAACCTGAAGTGGATGGTCGAGACGATAACGGTGATGTAGCTCCCTTTTACATCAGTTTGAACATACATGATTTGATATTGCATAACACCATGTTGGATTCAGGTGCCTCACATAATCTGATGCCCAAGGCGGTAATGGAAAAACTGGGATTGGAGGTCACTAGGCCTTACAAAGATCTACACTCGTTTGACTCCAGCAAATTCAAATGTATTGGTTTGATTAAAGACCTCTGCATAACCCTAGTTTAGATCCCTTCGAAAAGCATGGTGATGGACGTGGTGGTTGCCGACATCCCGCCAAAATATGGTATGTTGTTATCCCGCTCTTGGGGAGCTAAGTTGAAAGGAACCTTTCAGCTGGATATGTCTTATGCCACTATCCTAGTGTTTGGACAACAGAGGAGATTATACAGAGAAACGTTGATGAAGTATATGGTCAGCAGTCAAGAGAAACCTCACAATTACCCCCTTTACTCTGCGCATTCAGATTTAGATTCGTTCATCTTGTACAATGATGGTGATACTGAAGAACCAGATATTCAGTTGGTGGAAGAGGTAGCAAGTCAAGATGAAGGTCCAGAAAACGGCGAGGTAGCCAAGATGAAAAATATAATCACTGAAGAGTTCCCTGCTGATTTCTGGAGTATGGATTTTGATGGAGATGTGAGTAAAGAAGGAGCAGGAGCTGGAGTTTGGTTGCATAATCATCAAAAAAGGTATTCAGAAAATCATTCCTATAAGTTAAATTTCCATTGCACTAACAACATTGCTGAGTACGAAGCTTTAATGCTAGGACTGAAGCCGTTAAAAAAGGTGGGTGCTAAGCAAATAATGGTAAGGGGTGATTCTGAATTGATTATTAAACAAATTAAAGGTGAATATGTTGCTAAACATCCACGCCTTAGAGCATACAGGAATGTTGCTCTCGATGCTTTGAAGTGTTTTAACGAGGTGGACTTGCAGGTAATGCCTAGAGGATAGAATATTCTGGCCGACAGATTAGCTACGTCGGCTGCTTCCTGCAAGATTCCTTTTCGACAAACTCGCCCATACACTGTTGAAGTGAAGTGCATACCGACAGTGCCCGATAATATCAGGTATTGGCAAGTGTTTGGAAATGACGATCAGATAGAGGACTTTCTGCAATGCAGGAATGATTTTGAATGTACAAACATAGATGTAGAAAATGAAAATGAAAATGTAAATAATTCTGAGTTTGAAATACATAGTGTTAATACTGTAAATACAGTAGATACAAAGGATTCAGTAGATTCAGGAGAGTTAGGAGATGACGAACTGGAGGCCGAAGTTTTGCAATTGAAAAGCAATGTTTTACCTAGAGGTCTCGTCCCTTTAGAAGATCTGTTTGACAATTACGACGTAGCTAAGAAGCCCAAAATAGAAGCCCATGGGCAAGAGGTAGAAGACTGCAATATAGGAACTGAAGAGAAACCTAAGATGGTTAAACTGTCCAAATCTTTACCCCCAGAACAAAAGCTTAAGTACATTGAGTTGTTCAAAGAATATTCTGACGTTTTTGCATGGAGCTATGAAGATTTGAAAGCCTATGACACTAGCATTATACAACACAGGATTCCCATAAAGGAGGACCAGAAACCATTTAGGCAGAAGCTTAGGAGGATAAATCCCAAGTTGCTCCCCTTGATAGAAAAAGAGATTAAGAAAATGTATGATGCCAAGATCATAGTCCCACTCCGTTTCTCTAAATGGGTTTCTAATTTAGTCCCTACTCGCAAGAAAACTGGGGAAATCCGACTCTGTATAGATTTCTGGAATCTGAACAAAGCGTCCTTGAAGGATAACTACCCCTTGCCTAAAATGGATCACCTCCTGCAAAGAGTGGTCGGGTCTAGTCGAATTTCTTTGTTAGATGGTTTCTCAAGTTACAACCAGGTCCTAGTTCACCCAGACGATCAGGAAAAAATCGCTTTCACCACTCCATGGGGCACTTTCATGTATGTGAAGATGCCTTTTGGTCTGATGAACGCAGGAGCTACCTTCCAGAGGGTAATGGATATCGCTTTCGTTGAAGAGTCGGGTAAGTTTATCGTCGTTTATTTGGATGATGTGACTGTATTCTCCCAATCTGATGATGAACACCTGCGGCACCTTAGACGAGTTTTTGAAAAGTGTAGAAGGTTTGGGATTTCTCTAAATCCCAAGAAATGTCTTTTTGGGTTGGAAGAAGGAAAACTGTTGGGACACATCATCTCTAAGGAGGGAATCAGAATTGACCCCAGCATAATAGAGGCCATACTAAAGTTAGAACACCCAAGGAATCTAAAAGAACTACAATCTTTTATAGGGAAAATTAACTTTCTTCGAAGATTCATTCCTAATCTAGCCGAGCTCCTCCAAAATATCACAAACATGCTTAAAAAGGAAGCAAAAATAAAATGGGACTCAGAGTCCAGACAATCCTTCGAACATGTCAAACGAGCACTCACAGAGGCCCCAGTTCTGATTAGTCCCGATTTCACTAAAGATTTCTATATTTTCTCTTTCGCCTCGGAACATACTATAGCAGTTGTATTACTACAAAAGAATAGTGAAGGGTACGAACAACCCATAGCTTTCTTCGGCAAAGCTCTAAGAGATGTTGCACTGAACTATAATATCATGTAGAAACAGGCTTTTGCTTTGGTAAAGGCTATAAAATACTTCAGTGTCTATATTCTTCATTCACACGTCATAGCATATGTTCCAAACGCGATAGTGAAAGACATCTTGACACAAGACAATCCTGATGGGAGAAGAGGAAAGTGGATTGCAGTTATTCTAGAATACGACATAGAAATTAAGCCCACAAAACTGATCAAAGGCCAAGGCCTTGCCAAATTGATGGTTGAATCTAACTTTCAGGCTCTTGCATTAATTTTCTAGAAGTGGCAGATGAACAGGGCGAGATGGCGACTCCAAACGTTAAAGAGGTTTTTATAAACTCTCCTTGGTATGCAGACCTTATTTTTGTTTTACAAAATTTACAAGCTCCCCCTAGTTTAACTAAAACTAAAGCTAGATTTTTAAAGTTGAAGGCTTTGAAATTCTATATTCTAGGAGGCAATTTGTATTGGAAATATCCTGCAGGTATTCTTCTAAATTGTTTACTGAAAGATGAAGCTGATAAAGTGTTGCAGGAGTTCCATGCAGGTGAATGTGGTGGCCATTTGAACTGGAAAGCTACAGCCAACAAAATACTCAGAGCTAGATTTTACTGGCCCACCCTGTTTGCAGATGTACATTAGAAAGTAACAGCCTGTCACCAGTGTCAACTGTTTGAGGGTAAAAGGAAACTCCTTCCTCTACCTCTTAAACCAATTTCCGTTGAGGCTCCGTTCTAGCAATGGGGACTTGATTTCATTGGAGAAATACACCCTTCGTCTTTAGGCCAACATAGGTGGATCCTTACTGCCACCAATTATTTTACCAAATGGATCAAGGCTGTACCAAGCAGTCAAGCCACTGACTCTGTTATTATCAAGTTTCTTGAAAATAATATTTTATCCCGTTTTGGTTGTCCTAGAAAGATCATTACTGACAATGCATCTTCCTTTCGATCGAAGAAACTTATTGAATTCTGCAGCCGTTACCACATTGGCTTGGGGCATTCCACAACCTACTATCCTCAGGGGAATGGGTTGGAGGAATCATCAAACAAGACTTTGGTGAATATCATCAAGAAAACGCTACAGGAGAATAAAAAATCATGGCATGATAAGCTGGTATTTGCTTTATGGGCAGATAGACTGACCACTAAGAGGTCAATTGGTATGTCTCCATACCAGCTGGTCTATGGTACTGAGGCTATTTTCCCAACTTCTTTGGGAGTTCCTGTCATGAAGTTACTTCAAGAAATGCAAGCTGAGCCAAATGACTCCCAGAGACGAATCAATCAGATGATTCAGTTGCAACAGACTAGAGAGGATGTTTTCAACAAAACACAAGTCATCCAAGAGAACATTAAGAAGATCTTTGACAAATGAACCAAGGAAGATGACTTCGAGCTGGGAGACCTGGTATTGAGATGGGATGCCAGGAACGAGGACAAGGGAAAGCATGGGAAATTTGATCATCTCTGGACAGGGCCCTACAGGATCCAAGCTTTCAAGGGAAAAAACGCCTTTTTGTTAAACAATGCCGATGGGTTAGATTTGCCAGGAGCACCTGTGAATGGAAGAATGCTGAAACATTATGTCCCTCCTCAATAAAAGAATTGAAGAACTCACTCTCCATTGTACATACCATTTTAATTTTCAGTCTTTACTTGCATTTTCTTGAGTGAAGGACAGCGGTCAGTTGGTTGAAGCCCGAAGAGAAGGCCCTAAGCTGCTGATCAATGTTTTTCGAAGTTTTCCCGAGAATAATACCAAATAAGGCTACTAGACAGATATGCTCGAAATGACAGGGAACGGGATTCTTGGCACTTAACAGGGCAAGTACCATCCCCAGGTGGAGCCGCTGTTATCACCCCATAAATTATGGGAATCAACTTATGACTTGGATATTTTGGATATTATCTGTATCTAGTGTTCCTATTGGAAATTGATTTTTCATTTTGAAAAAAAGAAAAAGAAAAAGAAAAAGAAAAGAAAAGAGGGCAAAAAAGAATTGAAATAAAAAGCCCCATGCAATAATAGTAACTTGGTCATACCTTTCAAGCATGACCAAGTTCTTTTAAATTTCCAATGTTGATAAGCTAGTGAATACATCTGATCAGACCATCTAATCCTGRTCAGATAGCCCCTAGGTTAGAACTAGTGAATACACCTGATCAGACCATCTAATCCTGATCAGATAGCCCCTAGGTTAGAACTAGTGAATACATCCGACCAGACTGTCTAATCCTGGTCAGATATCCCTTAGGAAAAATAATACCTTAACCCAATAGTTTAATATGGGTTATTCGTCTTGTGAAAGTAGGTTAGAATGTACATTAACTGCTTGGCCTGCCTTGCCCAAATAAAACCATATCAATAAAGTTGATACCCTATGACTCCAATGCCTAAGTGTATTTGAAATGATGTCCCCTTGGTGGTGTGTATGAGAAAATTGAAGAAAAACCCATGAGAAAGCACTAATCCTAAGTTTTCCTTACACATGAAATTTTCCGCCCCCGACCTATGCTTCATTCACCTTCCGACGGTCCAGATCACGATGGTTAGATCAACGGCTCTCATAGCATTCCGGACCCCCCGCCCATTCTGCCTTTAACGGAAAGGGGGGGGTCTGAAATCGGCGATAATATTTGCGCAGATCTGGACGGTCCGGAATGGAGCGCGCAAATCCATGGCTCACATTGAATTCCGGACCCCCCCCCTCCGTTTTGCCTTTAACGGAGGGGGGGGGGGGGGTCCGGAATTGATAATAACGCAGGCGCACATCTGGACGGCTCTAACCCGGGTGCTCAAATCAACGGTTCATATTGAATTCCGGACCCCCCCCTCCGTTCTGCCTTTAATGGAGGAGGGGGGGTCCGGAATTGGCATTAAGGAGCGCGTTGAGATCTGTGGTCAGGAAACCAGCATGCAGATCAACGGACCACGATGGATTCCAGACCCCCCTTGGTGTTCTGCTTTTAATCAAAGGGGGGGGGGGGTCCAGAATGAATATTCCTTATGGTGGGCCCCTTGTTACATATGGCATGGTTCTACTGGTCCATAGGTCACATCCCTCGCCTGTTGCCTGACATCTCGTCGCCCCTAGACGTCATCCTCCACTAAGTCCACTTGTCCTACTTGCTTCCGAGTCTGAGTCCCATCCCATAACTGTTGTCAGTCCCTGATGTCAGGCCTTTACCCTTTCCATTCATGACCAGCCCCCTTCGACGACTTTTACCTCCAATCACCTGCCTCCACGTCACTCCTCCGTATGCTTTGGCCACCGTCATCCGCCACTTCATCCCTAGAGGCCCATTGTCCATTAATGACAGGATAACATACCCGTTGTCACGCTGACCGTTCTCCCACGTCCTACCGACCCAGTTTTGAATAAAACTATCGTTTCCCTTTGTATTCGTTATTCATCCATCGTGCCAGAATCCTCCTATTCCTCCATTGTTCCCGCATCGCTTTCACCTACAATCAGTCGACCCCACTAACACATTGTTTATTGCAGGTACAGTTGCTGAAATGGTGTCTAAGACAAAGCAAGCTGAAGAGGAAGAGAATCCGTTCGTTCCTCCTCCGGTTGACCTGGATAAAATCCCCCTGGTCGATAAAGATCGCTTGATAGCCGATACTATATGCAGCTTCGACTTCTCTGATCTCCAGTCGTGGCTCCAGGAGGTTTTCCTGGACCAGAGCGATGAAATTGGACTCTGGGAGTCCAATTTGCCATTGTATCTCTTCCCCCAGATTCATAATTTCCCCGAGTTTGCCCTCCAATGCCAGGCCCACTACGTTCCCAACCAGAAAGCCATCCTTTCTTCATCCGGAGACGTTCTTTTCCTCATCACCCCTGAAGATATCGACCAGATGTTACAAATTACCCGAGTGGAATCTACGTCCCCCTTTAATTTAGAAATCCTCACCGAGCTATACCAGAAAATGACGTTCCCACAGAGAGCTCATATTTTCGAGCTTTTTCTTCCCACTTTCGCTCCACTCCCGTCCACCAATCCCCCATATCCTTCTTCCATGTTTTCCACCAGAGGAAATCAAATTATCTCTTCTCTGTTTGCCCTGCTTGGATACTATTCTGATCAGTGGGTAGATGAGCCCATCCTGGGTTTTCTGTCCATCTTCTCAAACGACGAACATCCAACCACACAGTTCGACTACAACACCTTCTTGTCCAATAATATCCATGAGCAGTTCGTAAATTTCGCCACAGAAGGCATGTTTAGGTACTCATCCATTCTGGCTTACATGTTCGTCTATTTCGAAGCCGACAGGTTCAATTTCTCCATGCAGAAGATGGACGCCGACGGGAAGCATCAGCCAGTCACAGCGTGGACTTCTCTCCTGAAATATAATTCTATCGAATACGATTTCACAGCGTTCATTGACCAGTTTTACCACCCTGTGGTGAGTATGTTGCGTGGCATGCCTGAGCCACGAATAAATGATGAAGTCCAGAGAATCCTGCATCTCTTGGACAACGTTCAGACAGGAGACTGGTATTTATGCCAGAATCACACAAAAATCAGAGTCTTTAGATGCGAATTGGTGCCTTATAAACCGTCGCGCTATGTACCGGTAAGGATTTTTGCATTAGAATATATAAGGCAGATTATGAATTCTGATGATATTCATTTTGTTTCCCTTAAGAAAAAGCAATAATTGAGGATCAAGGGACAAATTGGCCCTTTCATCTGCAATAACCGAGGTGCCGGGGAAGAAGCAGATCGAATTTTGAAGGAAATGAGATTTTCTATGAGTTTCATCTGGCACTATGATCCGCACGGGATCATTTCAGATATGAGGGTGAAAAACAAAAATGCCCCGTATGCTCACGAGCCCAAGCCAGAGATCGAGAAATTTGCGAATCAGACAGTATGGTTGCCTGACACTTTGCTGGACTTGGAACAGCAGGCGCCCTCAACAAGTGCGCTACCCGCTACCACACCTCAGGTCCTCAAGGAGAAGAGACCCCGACATGAGTCATCTCCTCCTGTAACAGAGGTGTCATCGGAGGAATTCCAAATTCACTCCAAGAAGCCGAAGATAGTCTCAAGTCACAACAGTAGAAGCTACCACAGTGACCACCACTGGGGCCAAGCAATTCACTTTACCTTTCGGCTCTAGTCAACTTAAGGAAGTGACAAAAGAATTAAAATCCACAGATTCTCCATTGGATACTCCGCAAAGAAAGATTGGGCCCAAGTTGGGCATTTTTGAAAAATATGACATGATCAAAAAGAAGAACCAGACGCTCACCAGCAGCACTTATGCACAGTTCCAGAAGCAGTCATCCACAGCCCAGCATAGACTTCTTTCGGCATTTGATACCGAGAAGGGTAGGATGCATATGGCGTTCCTCCAAGCACAAGTGCCTGATCCCAAGGTGATATCTGATTACAAGAGGGCCACGTTTGAGTTTCAAGCAAAAGATGTGCATCCGACAGATCAGATGGATCTACACAAGCAAACTGGGGAGATGATTTTCCACACTTTAGCCCACGCTTCAACTTCTGCATCAAAGTTTCGGGTAGCTTTGAGCAATTCCCAGACCCAACTGAAGCTAGAAAAGATATCTTCCTTCGCGAAAGACAACAGGATAAAGACATTGGAGGAGCTGGTTCTCAAGATCGGTTACGACCCGGCGAACGTCAAGGCTACCGAAGAGATGATTAAAAATAAAAATGCTGACATCGCCTCATTGAGAAAACAGCTAAAGCTCCCTCCAACAGAGGACCCACAGACAAAGGAAATAGCTGAAAAGGAAGGTGAAAAGGATGAGATGTTGAAATTACTCCTGGAGCAGAATGCGCAGTCAAAGGAGATGGAGGCAGAGATGGAGAGATTGCTCAAGGAGAAAGAGTAGGAAAATCCAATGGAAGGCATTCCATTGAGTGCTATCCCAATTGTAGGATTGAGGACAACAACAGTGACAACCATTCCATCTGCAACAACAGCACCCCTACCAGAAGGAAAAACAGACCTTGCCAAGTCCATGGAGACGATGACCCTGCAAGAGTCTGAAATTAGCAGGCTTAAGAAAGAAGTGGAAAACCTCCAAGAGCTAAAGACTTCTTTCCAGACAAGTCTGTCCAAAGAGAAGCAGGTGAATGAGCAAATAAGGTAGGAGTTACAGCAGCTCCAGAAACAGACATTGGCAGGAAAAACTTTGACTGAGGTCAAAGAGATTGTGTGGACTGATATTTCCAAGTCCATAAACGAAATCTGGCCAATGGTTCAGATCATGTTTGAACAAAATGAGTTGCTCGAGAGGAGCAAACAGGTCGTGGAGAAAATCATAACGGAGCTGGGAGACATGCCAGCACAAGCTAATGAAATCATAAGGTTCTTGAATTCCAAGACCCGGGAGGAGCTCGAAGAATTGAAAATTGAGGACAGGACAGAGACTATATTGGAGGTGAAAAGAGTTCTAACCAAAAGAGGGCTCATGCTTCAGATTGAGGAAAAGATTCAAGTCATGGATCAAGGAGTGCAGAAGTTTTTCCATAAGATAGATGCTCTGCAAAAGAAGGGCCTGCCTGGTATGAAGGTCATTAATGACAAGTTAATGACACTCCCTGATTATAAGAAAAGGTTGACGGAAGTGTCTAAGGACAGTTCTAAATTTGTACGAATACAGGGAAGCATCACAGGAAAAGCATTCATGGATTCTTTGGAGTTGGATATTAGTATCCAGCATGATATTAAGCACATTTTCATCGTCAAGCCTACATTTGCTAAGTACACGGACATGGATGAAGTATATAGGAGATTTCTTAAAGTCATAGTGCCAGGTCATATGAGATGGGAAGAACTGTGTGATCTACTAGATTAGCAGATGAGCTATCACATCCAGTCACCTGTCCAGTCAGAAGAGGTTGCGATGGCACCTCGCCAATGGCTTACCCCGGAAATTCAGCATACAGTTGTAATGAGTCATCAGAACAGTTTTGATTAGTTAAGTTAGTTAGTCTAAAAATAGTAGGAGCACGTCCTGATCAGTTATGACAGGAGCGTATGTATTTTGTATTACAAATACTTCATTTTCCGATG
>ML799609.1:327119-343123 GCA_009831015.1 Picea engelmannii
TTATTGCATATGGTTGAGGTATGTTCCATGGTTATCTCTTTCTGTTATTTGCTGCATACACACATATAAACACATCTAAAAGGTAGATCAGCAAAGTGTTTGACGAAATACCTCACTTAGAAAAAGTTTTAAAAAGACACCAAGATAGTGATGATCCTTGCATAATGGCTTGGGATCATTACACCCTACACTTCTTCGTTGATAGCAGCAGCCAAAAGAACCTCATATCAAAAGAGGTCATCAAACGCCTAGCCCTACTGACAACGCCACACCCACAACCCTACACCATTGGATGGCTCCGTCAAGGAAGTGATATCTGCATTAGCCAACAGTGTCGATTGTCGTACGACATCAAGCCTTTCAAAGACGAGGTATTGTGTGATGTTTCTCCTCTCAAAGTTTGTAATGTTCTTTTGGGCCAACCTTATTTATGTAAACGTCGTGTTGTATATGAGTCTAGGCCTCGTAGTGTTATTATTACTTTGAACAGGAAATTTTACAGGATACCCGAGGAAGTCCTTCCTAGTGTTATTTCCTTCATCTCTGCCAAGTAATGAAGGAAGGTCATCTCTCAGACCAGGAAATTTTTCTTCTTTGTGATTCGCTCTCAGAGTGAGTGAAAGATCGTAGCCACATCCAGGGCCTACATGGACGATCTCTCCACACAACAGAAGCAAGTGGATAAGGTCATGGAATAATACTTAGATATCATCTCCTCTCCTACCGAGGTACCTTTGCACTGCCAGGTCAAGCATCCCATCGATCTGAGCCCAGGCACACTGCTACCCAGTGGGGCAGTCTATTGTCACTCTCTGTTAGAAAATGAGGAGATCAAGAGGCAGATCCAAGAAATTCTCCATAAGGGTCACATCCATCCCATCTCATTGCCTTGTGGGATCCCAATCGTGCTGGTGCAGAAGAAAGACGGGACCTGGTGACTCTGCATTGATTATTGGGCCCTGAATAAAATCACAGTCTGAAACCGGTACCCGATTCCCCAAATCGATGACCTCCTTGATAAGCTCATGGGGGCCAAATACTCCAGTAAGATTGATCTGAATTCTGGCTACCACCAGGTCCCAATAGAACAAACATATGTATGGAAGACCGCCTTTAAGTCAAAATAAGGTCTTTTTGAATGGTTGGTCATGCCCTTTGGATTGACAAATGTCCCAGGAACTTTTATGAGGATGATGGAAGATATCCTATGACCTTTCACCAATACTTTTGTAGTGGTGTATATGGATGACATCATCATCTACAACAAGACTTGGGAAGAACACTTGCAACATATTCAGCAGGCTCTACACACCCTGCGGCAACACAAACTATATGAAAACTTGGAAAAATGCTCTTTCGGCATGGATAGGGTCCATTACTTAGGCTACATCATTGATCAACATGGTGTGCATGTGGATCCAGCCAAGATCTAGGTCATCCATGACTGGCCAACCCAAACCACACTCACTGAACTTAAGAGCTTCTTGGGCCTCACCAATTTCTATCACAGGTTCGTGTTGGGATTCTCTCATATCGCATGGGCCCTCAACCAAGTAACCAGGGGTGGCGAAAAGGAAAAATTTGTGTGGGGCCTGTCCCAAAAACAATCCTTCGATGACTTGAAGAAGCATTTGTGCTCATCCCCAGTACTTTCATTACCGTACTTGCAACATCCCTTTGAGATCGAGATAGATGCTTCAGACTACGTTGTGGGAGCCGTTCTCACTCAACATGGCCACCTCGTGGCATATCATAGTGAGACACTATCAGATGATTTCCGTAAGTACCCTACTTACGAAAAAGAAAAGTACTCCATTGTGCAATCTTGCAGCTAGTGGAGACATTACATTCTTAGGAAGGAGATAGTCATCCACAATGATCACAATCCACTACAGTTCATGCATACCCAAGGAAAATTCCAAAATGATCTCCATCGTAAGTTTTCCACATACTTATAGCATGTCCACCTCAACATCAAGTATAAAATAGGAAGTACCAACCAAGTTTTTGATTCCCTCAGCCGACCTCCAGTTGCGACACTCACCATGGTGTTAGACTCTTGTAGCCACAAGAACTTCGGATGGCCCCACCTCTATGAGACAGACACTGAATTCTCTACCACCTACCAAATGTTGGGCGCCAACTCAGTGGTGGCTAATTTCCATCTTCAGGATGGGATATTGTGTCGTCTGGGTCATCTTTGCGTTCCATCAAGTGAGCGCACGAAGATGATTTGGGAAGCTCACTATAGTCGGGTGGCATGACACTTTGGCACCGAAAAGACAGTGGCAGAGCTACAGAAACATTTCTACTGGCCGAAACTTCAATAGGATGTTGGCAAGTATATTAGGTCCTGCACTGCCTATGCTATTTCCAAACCAGCCACTAAGAAATAGGGCTTGTACACCCCTTTTCCTACTCTTGACAGGTCGTGGGAATCCATCTCAATGGACTACATGTCGGGCCTCCCATCCACCAAGAGGGGAAATGACTGTGTTTTTGTGGTTGGTGATCGCTTTTCCAAGATGGTGATTCTAGTCGCCTGCAAGAAGAACATCACAACAAAAGACACTACCAATCTCTTCTTTGAATGAGTATGGGTACATTTTGGGATCCCACAAACCATTATCTCAGACCATGACATTCGGTTCCTCAACACATTCTGGTCGAGCCTTTGGTCACTGCTGGATACCAACCAAATCCACTTCCTTACACCCCTAGACATATGGCCAAACTGAGGTCGTCAATCGGATGATCGTACATATCCTGTGCATATACAATTCAAAACACCCCCACACATGGGATGAGAGTATTCCATATGTCCAACATAGCTACAACCGAGCCCTGCATAGCTCAAATGGACACAACCCCTTTCAGGTGGGGTTGGGATTCCAACCATTGGGCCTCATGGATGTTACACTACCCCTGGCGACCACCTCATCCGACTCGTCCCCTGTGTTGGACAAATCAGAGGGGGGGGGTGAATCAATTGTTATCATGCTTAAACAATTATGCTTATTTTAAAACTCTTTACAGAGCACTCAATGACAATCACAATAATGAAGAGAGGTAAGCAATAGAAATTTCGACACCAGTCACACATATGAAATATACAGAGACAAATATTTCCTGAGGAAACCCATAAAGGGTAAAAACCTCTTCTTCTTGGTATGATAAGTAATCTTTACATTATGTACATTATCATACATATGAGCTCCAACTCATTGTGAGGCTACAACCTTTGTTTTACAAGATGCAACTTGCTGAGAGCACCAACTCTCTGTTTTCTCTAGCACCTACTAGAAGGAAGCACCAACTCCCTAGTTTCTCTAGCACCCACTAGAAGGAAGCACCAACTCCCTGGTTTCTCTAGCACCAACTAGAAGGAAGAAACAACTCCCTAAGTGTTTTAGCACCAACTGGATGGAAGCACCAACTTCCAGTCACACAGGCACCAACCTGTATAACAGAGAACAATAGTTCTCCCTTGCACCACCCTGCCACCCTGGTTTTTCTGGCTGCAACCATATGGAAGCTACAACTCCCTGTGTTCAAGAACCCACTTGAACATCTGAGGACAACAGTCCTCCCTAGGACCTCCCTACCACCCCGAGATATAAAATTTTCTATCTGTAAATTTATCACAGTGATACAATATTTATCAATGGCTTACCGGTCTCATCAATTTTCTTCTACACTGCTCTACTCTACCTGCATCAGTGTCTTCCTGCACACTTTCCTTACGCTTTATGTTCTTCTGCCCTTTATGCTCTGTGCACCCTGTCCCTTCTATGCACCATTCCTATTCTGTGCATTTTAGTTGTTGCACTCTACCTCCTTCTACACACATGAATCACTCTCAACAACCCTGAATCTCTTCTCTGTTCTACGTTTTTACACCCTCTGTGCATCTTCTACATCCACTATTCACAATTCTTCTGCATGCTCTCCCCATGTCGAGTGCTCTACCTGATCATCATTGCAACTCTTCAGCTAATCTGGCGGTTAAACCCATGCGTCCATCATCACTGGGTGTTATGCCGAGATTCCTTAGCCTCTCCAACAGTCAAGACTCTTCATCTTCTCTGTCACAGTCGAGCTCATTCCCTCTGTTTCATTTCCAGGCTCCAACGATCTTACATCTGTCAATAGCCTCTATGAACAGTCTTCATTCCACTGGAAGATGCCTCGAGACTCTTCATCTTCTCTGGAGATCACCCTAAAGTCTCTTCGAGTCCTCTGGAAGAAACCATCAGTCGTTTCTAGCAGTTACACTATGAACCTATTGAGCCTTGTGCCTTTGGCACCTTTCACCTTTCCTTTCACATGTGGCCTCAAGTGGTGACCACACTCCTATTCAAAAGGTGCTTTTGTGACTCACATTTCATGAATTTGGGGATGAGGCATCTCAACTCTCCAAGTCGCGATCTTTGAAATGGATCTTGGTTGCTCTATCTCCTTCTTCCATCTTCCACGGATGTGACCACTGGATGTGACCATAGCCTTATTCAAAATTGCATTTCGTAATTTCACGTTTCGCGAATTTGTTGCGAGTCGCTCTGACTCTTCCAACTCTCAATCATGAAATGGAGCCTTGCAACTTGCAAGATCCTTCCTTCACATGCCCACAATTGTGACCACGCATTTATCCATAAAGTGCTTTCGTGATTTCTCATTTCGACATTTCGACATTCCTGTGGTGAAGAGTCTTGACTCTTCATGTTACAATCGACGAAAAGGAGCTTAGCTTGGTGCTAGCTCCTCCCTCTCACATGAACACTGACGGTGACCAAAGCCTACACCAAAAGGTATTTCGACGTTTCACATTTCGGCGTTTTGGCATTTCTGTGGTGAAGTGTTTCGACACTCCAAGTCACGAACCCCGAAATTTTCGGCATTTCGCATTTTGGCATTTCTGTGTTGAAGTGTTTCGACACTCCAAGTCATGAACCCCGAAATTTTCGGTGTTTCGCATTTTACAACTTTAGGACTCTTGTGATGAAGAGTCTCAACTCTTCATGTTGCGATCGCCGAAACTCTGAAATCAAGTCAGATCAACGGTCCACAATCTTGATGGTTCGATGGTCCACATCTTTTCGTGATTTCGCATATCACGAGTTCCTACCGTGAGTTTCTTCCTTGACTCCTCCAACTCTCGGTATTTGAAATTCCGAAATGGAATCAGATCAACGGTCCACAATCTCCTTTTGATCAATGACTCATATTAAGTTGTGGTTTCGCATTTCATGATTTCTTCATTCTTGTCGTGAGTGTTCTTGACACCTCCAACTCCCAGTATCCAAAACTCCAAAATGTCGTGGTTTAGCATTTCGCAATTTCATAATTCTTGTCGTGAGTTTCTTCCTTGACTCCTGGAGTTTTCACTTCTAATATTGCCATGTGATCATTATTGCATTTATGGTCTTGATCTTTGCCATCAATGAAAAACACGCATAATCTGCCTATGTCTGAAAACATGCCAACAATCTCCCCCTTTGGCATTGATGGCAACCCCTTGAAGAACATCCAACTATACCACTGTAGCATCCTTGAAATTACCACACTTTCTCCCCCTTTGACATCAATGTCAAAGAAGAAACATGCTCCCCCTGAGCTGTTGCAGTACATACTCCCCCTGTCAACTATAAGCAGCTTAGAAATACAACAGATATTCAATAAGTACTCCCCCTGACCAGGTGGCCAGTTTAGACGAAATAAGTTATAACCCCCAACTTTTGACGAAGATATCCAAAAGGGGTCGCTGCTAATGGTTTAGTAAAGATATCAACAATATGTTTTGTGGAAGAAATATAATTCAGCTGAACAATTCTGTTTGTAACTTGTTCTCTGAGAAAATGGTATTTTATTGGAATTAACTTAATATTGGAATGAATAACATGATTCTTGGAGACACTAATGGCACTGGTGTTATCACAGTGAATTGTAATCAGATCAATATAGTTTACCTTCAAATCTGCAAGAGTTTGGATCATGCACAAAATCTGAGTGCAACAAGTAGCAACAGCAATGTACTCTGCTTCTGTAGTTGATAAGGAAATAGATCCTTTCTTTTTACTAAGCCATGCTACTAATGAGTCACCCAGAAAGAATGCTCCTCCACTGGTGCTTTTTCTCTCATCAACACAGTTTGCCCAATCTGCATCTGAATAAGAAGTTAACTGAAAATTCTGATTTTTTGGATACCACAGACCATAAGTCATTGTTCCCTTCAAGTATTTGAATATCCTTGTGACCACTACCAAGTGACTTTGTTTAGGAGATGACTAACGACCTACCATTCCAACAACTTGCATTATATCAGGACAGGATGTTTTGATGTACAAAAGACTGCCTATCATTGATCGGTATGTCCTTTGATCAACATCAGGTGACATATCATCTTTTTTGAGCTTGCAACCAACCACCATAGGTGTACTAATAAGAGAGGAATCCTCCATCTGAAATTTATTCAACATCTCTTTCAAATATTTTTCTTGAGAGATAAATATTCCTGCAAAACTCTGATTTACTTGTAAACCAAGAAAATATGACAGTTCTCCTATCATGGACATCTCAAACTCTGTTTTCTTAGAGCTAGCAAACCACTGGATAGATGATTCATTAGTACAACCAAAAATAATATCATCTACATAAACCAAAACAACTAGTAGATTATCACCTTCAAACTTAATGTAGAGATTGTTGTCAACAATACCTTTCTTGAACCCTTTGTCTTGTAAAAAATTGTCTAGTCTATAATACCAAGCTCGTGGTTCTTGTTTAATTCCATATAAGTCCTTCTTCATCTTGCAAACATAATTAGGATTATCTGTCAATGAAAATCCTTCAGGTTGCTCCATATATACTTCTTCCTCTAGATCTCCATTAAGAAAAGTTGACTTAACATCCATCTGATACACTTTAAAGTTCTTATGGCATGAATATGCAAGGAACATTCTGATGGCTTCCAATCTTGCCACTAGTGCAAAAGTTTCATCAAAGTCCCAACCTTCAACTTGTGCATACCCTTTACAGACCAATCTGGCTTTATTTCTAACAACTTGTCCTTTTTCATTCATTTTATTTTTGAACACCCATTTGGAACCTATTACATTCTTATCTTAAGGTCTAGGGACAAGCTCCCAAGTATTGTTCTTCTCAATCTGATCAATCTCTTCATTCATAGCTCTAATCCAATCATCATGCTAGCTGGGTTCATAAAAAATTTTAGGTTCAGTCATAGATAAAAAAAAGCCACATGAGATTGTTCTGAGTCTTTAATCAATTTCCTTCTTATCTGAACTCCTTTATTTATATCTCCAATTATCTATTTTTCAGGATGATTCTTTCTAACAATTATGAGAGGTGAGTTTGTTTCTTTTTGTTGATTTATGTCAGCCTGATTATTTGTATCTACATCTGATTCGGATTCTTCTCTTTCTAATCCTTGGACTTGTTCATCTTCATCTTCAACTATATCTTATGTGCTTGGTTCAACACTGCTTACATTTTTGACTGAGATTTCTTCATAAACTTTTATGTCTATACAATCAACTAGTTTATGCATCCTCTTATTGTAACATCTGTACCCTTTACTGTTTGTAGCATAACCCAAGAAGACACCTTCATCAACCCTGTCATTATATTTGCCAATATTTTCATCATTGTTCTTGATATAACATTTACTCCCAAAGACTTTAAAATGCTTGATTTAAGCAGGTCTTCCAAACCATAGTTCATAAGGAGTCTTGTCACTATGTGGCCTGAGATGAGATTTGATAAGGATATGAACAGTTGTATGAATTGCTTCCACCCAATATGTCTGAGGTATGTTCCTTTCATTCATCATTGATCTTGCCATTTGCTGTACTGATCTATTCTGCCTCTCAACAACTCCATTTTGTTGTTGAGTCCTTGGAATTGTGTACTCTCTTTTGATCCCATGTTTATCACAGAACTCTTTGAAGTTCCATGAACTAAACTCTCCTCCTCTATCAGACCTTACTACCTTTAATCTTTTTCCTGTTTGATTCTCAGTCAGAGCCTTAAACACTTTGAATTTTTCAAATGCTTCAGATTTTTCCTTCAAAAAGACAACCCATGTTAGTCTAGAATAATCATCAATAATCAACATAAAATAATTTTCTTTTCATGTACCTTCTTTCCTTGATGGTCCACAAAAATCCATATGTACTAACTGGAGAGGTTTTTCTATTGAAGGAAAGTTTTTAGATTTGAATTGAGTGTGAGTAAGTTTTCCTATCTGGAAAGGTTTACAAACAGAGTTGTATGGCTTTGATATCTTCAGAAGATCTTTTACTACCCCATTTTTTCTAAGCTTGATTATATGATCAAAATTTAGGTGTCCAAGTCTCCTATGCCACAACCAACTTTCATCATATTTTTTTAAGTGGCATTCTTCTTTTTCTTCTTTTAACACATAGACATTGTTTTCTGTTCTTATCCCTTTTGCAACTAGTTGTCCTGAACTCAAAGACTTTATTTTACAGTATTTAGAAGTAAAAACAACTTCACATCCTTTGTCACAAACTTGACTGACACTTAGTAGATTATGTTTCAGACCATCTACAAACAACACATCTTGAGCTTTTCCTTTGCCATTATTCAAACTTACCATTCCTTTACCTTTTATTTTTCCTAGTGCATCATTTCCAAAAGTTACATTCCCTGATTTGCTTTCACTTAGAGTTAGAAACTTACTTTTGTCTCCAGTCATATGTTTGGAACATCCACTGTCAATATACCAGGGATTCTTTTGTCTTTGGGCTGATAACACTAATCCGCATTGGTCATCTTCTTTCTTCTTCCAAACCTTGAAATTTTCAGCAGCAGGATTCAGATCAGGCTTATAGTTTCTTAAGCGATAGTCTGTAGCTTTATGTCCATAATTATGGCAGTTGTAACATTCTAGTTCACTGAATAACAGCTCATAACGATTGTTATGCTCATAATTGTTGTTTTGTTTCACTTGTGTCCTTCTCCCAGTCATCACATGATTTATAGTTTGTGATTGTTTGTTGCTTGGCTGCCTCAATCTTCTTGAAAAACTTGATTTCTTATATCTAAATCTTAAATAACAATTTATAGCTTTATGACCGAAGTTAGAACAGAAAAAACAATATCCATAGAAAAATCCTTTGTACCTGGAAGAAGATTGTCTTCTTTGAGTGAGTCGATTTCTTCCATGCTGATAGTTTCTCTAATCTACAGGTTCGGTTTTGATAATTTTTCTTTCATTCCTTCTCGATGGATGATTCTCTTTCTTTGTTTCTGCAGAGTGACTGTTGTCAATGTTTAAGGATTTGACAAACTTGATAGGTTCTGTATTACTTGCATGATCACTACTTGATCCTTATTCATACCCCAAGCCAACTTTCAACTTTGGGTTTCTTTGCTGATTTAGAATGGAGGTTAATCCTTATGAAGCTTTAATACTTGACAGAGTTTGGTGATACAATGCCTTAAACTTCTCCATCTCTTTTCTGGTTTTCACTACTTCTTCTTCTAAGGCTTCACACCTTGATTTCTTCTCTGATAATTATTGTTTCAGAATGTCCTCGATTTTCTTTGCCTCTTCTAATTTCACTTTTAGCAGGGCAAAGTCTTCATCAGGTTTTTTAGTGCCTTTCTTGAACTGTATCAACAATTGTTTTTTCTTTCTCTTCTTAAGTATGAGTCTGTCAATCTCTTCCAAAGCGTTGATCATCTCTCTTTCCAATTCAACCACAACTTCTTCATCATTATCATCACTACCTGTGATTTTATTGTCATAATCCTCTTTGGCCATAAGCATGAAGTCATTTATCTTATTTTCATAGGAAGAGTCACTATCGGTGTCTTTTGAGGAGTCATCATTGTTTACACATAAACTTTTCTTTTTATCAAATCTTTTGGATTTGTGCTTCTCTTCACCTTCAGATTTCTGGTCCTTCTTCTTGTGTGGACACTTATTTTAGAAATGACCTATCTTACCACAATTGAAACATTTGAAGGGTAGCTTACCTTTGTATTTGCCTGATCCTTTCTTTAACCTTCTCACAAATTTTTCCTCAATATCATCTAAATATGAATCACTATTCTTGTCTACTTTAAAAGATGCTTCTCTAGTAATGGATTTATCTTTATTGATTCTCATTTCATATGCAGTTAAAGTTCCTAGGAATTGATCAATGGACAAAGTTTTAAGATCATTTAGTTCGTCTATTACAGAGACTTTTGGATTAAATTTATCAAGCAAAGATCTTAAAATCTTCTGAACTAAAATTGATTCTTCAATCTTCTCACCAAGACCCTTCATGGCATTCATAAGTTCTTCAACTCTTAAAAAATACTTGCTAACTGTTTCATCTTCATTCATCTTTAGTTGTTCAAACTTCAACCTAAATGTTTGAAGTTTGACATCTTTTACTTTCTCATTTCCTTCATAGCTGCTAATAAGTTTATCACACATTTCTTTGGTAGTTTGAAGATGCATCACCTTTACAAACTCAGCTTCTGCAAGTCCATTCAAGATATCATTCATTCCCTTAGCATTAAAGATAAATTATAACTTATCATCCTTGGAAGCTAGCACAACAAGCTTTATGTATCCAGTCTCTACTACATCCCAAATATCAACACCTAAGGCCTAGGTATGTTCTCATTTTAACCTTCCAGAAGGAAAAATTTGTTCCATCAAACAGAGGAGGCTTAGTGGTTGAAGTCCCTTCATGACTTGTCATGTTTAAGCTTATAGATCTACCTTTAGATAAAATGAACCTGCTCTGATACCAATTGTTGGACAACTAAGAGGGGGGGTGAATCAATTGTTACCGTGCTTAAACAATTATGCTTATTTTAAAACTCTTTACGGAGAACTCAATGACAATCACAATAATGCAGAGAGGTGAGCAATAGAACATTTGACATCAGTCACACATATGAAATATACAGAGACATATATTTCCTGAGGAAACCCATAAAGGGTAAAAACCTCTTCTTTTTGGTATGATAAGTAATATTTACATTCTGTACATTATCATACATATGATCTCCAACTCATTGTGAGGCTACAAACTCTATTTTGCAAGCTGCAACTTGTTGAGAGCACCAACTCTCTGTTTTCTCTAGCACCTATTAGAAGGAAGCACCAACTCCCTGGTTTCTCTAGCACCCACTAGAAGGAAGCACCAACTCCCTGGTTTCTCTAACACCCACTAGAAGGAAGCAACAAATCCCTAACTGTTCCAGCACCAATTGGATGGAAGCACCAACTTCCAGTCACACAGGCACCAACCTGTATAACAGAGAACAACAGTTCTCCCTTACACCACCCTACAACCTTGGTTTTTCTGGCTACAACTAGATGGAAGCTACAACTCCCTGTGTTCAAGCACCCACTTGAACCTCTGAGGACAACAATCCTCCCTAACACCTCCCTACCACCCTGAGATATAAAGTTTTCTATCTGTAAATTTATCACGGTGATACAATATTTATCAATGGCTTACCAGTCTCATCATTGTTCTGCTACACTGCTCTTCTCTACCTGCATCATTGTCTTCCTGCACACTTTACTTACAATTTATGTTCTTCTACCCTTTATGCTATGTGTGCCCTGTCCCTTCTATGCACCATTCCTCTTTTGTGCATTTCAGCTGCTGCACTCTACCTCCTTCTACACACATGAATCACTCTCAACAGTCCTGAATCTCTTCTCTTTTCTGCATTTTTATACGCATCTTCTGCATCCTCTATTCACAATGCTTCTGCATGCTCTCCCCATATTGAGTGCTCTTCCTGATAATCATTGCAACCATTCATATTTTCTGGCGATTAAACCCATGCATCCATCATCACTGGGTGTTATGCCGAGATTCCTTAGCCTCTCCAGCAGTCGAGACTCTTCGTCTTCTCTGTCACAGTCGAGCTCATTCCCTCTGTTGTAGTTCCAGGATCCATCGGTCTTACATCTGTCAATAGCCTCTATGAATAGTCTTCATTCCACTGGAAGATGCCTCAAAACTCTTCATCTTCTCTGGCGATCACCCTGAAGTCTCTTTGAGTTCTCTGGAAGAAACCATCAGTCGTTTCTAGCAATTACATTGTGAACCTATTAAGCCTTGTGCCTTTGGCACATTTCACCTTTCCTTTCACATGTGGCCTCAGGCGGTGACTACACTCCTGTTTAGAAGGTTCTTTTGTGACTCGTGTTTCATGGATCTGGGGATGAGGCATCTCGACTCTCCAAGTCGCGATCTTCGAAATGGAGCTTGGTTGCTCTAGCTCCTTCCTCCATCTTCTGCAGATGTGACCACAGCCTTATTCGAAACTGCATTTCGCAATTTCATGTTTCACGAATTTGTTTTGAGTCACTCTGACTCTTCCAACTCCTGATCACAAAATGGATCCTTGCAACTTGCAATCTCCTTCCTTCACATGCCCACAGTTGTGACCAAGCGTTTATCCATAAAGTGATTTCGTGATTTCGCA
The DNA here is from genome assembly GCA_009831015.1 of Picea engelmannii. Taxonomy (NCBI): domain Eukaryota; kingdom Viridiplantae; phylum Streptophyta; class Pinopsida; order Pinales; family Pinaceae; genus Picea; species Picea engelmannii. Next base: position 339,612 of record ML799609.1, read on the forward strand.
TTTCGACATTTCAGCATTTCGACATTCCTGTGGTGAAGAGTCTCGACTCTTCATGTTACAATCACCGAAAAGGAGCTTAGCTTGGTGCTAGCTCCTCCCTCTCACATGACCACTGACAGTGACCACAACCTACACCAAAAGGTATTTCGGCATTTCATATTTCGACATTTCGGCATTTCTGTGGTGAAGTGTTTCGACCCTCCAAGTCACGAACCCCGAAATTTTTTATGTTTCGCATTTTGACGTTTCAACATTTCTGTGTTGAAGTGTTTCGACAATCCATGTCACGAACCTCGAAATTTTTGACGTTTTTCATTTCGCAACTTCCAGACTCCTGTGATGAAGATTCTCAACTCTTCATGTTGCGATCATCGAAAGTTTGAAATCGAGTCAGATCAACAGTCCACAATCTTGATGGTTCGACGGTCCAGATCTTTTCATGATTTCGCATATCGCGAGTTCCTGCCATGAGTTGCTTCCTTGACTCCTCCAACTCCCGGTATATGAAACTCCGAAATGGAGTCATATCAATGGTCCACAATCTTCCTTTGATCAATGACTCATATTAAGTTGTGGTTTCACATTTCACAATTTCATCATTCTTGTCGTGAGTGTTCTTGACACCTCCAACTCCTGGTATCCGAAACTCCGAAATGTCTTGGTTTCACATTTCACAATTTCATCATTCTTGTCGTGAGTTGCTTCCTTGACTCCTGGAGCTTTCGCTTATGATATTTCCATGCGATCATCGTTGCGCTACTGGTCTTGATCTTTTCCATCAATGAAAAACACGCATACTTTGCCTCTGTCTAAAAACATGCCAACACCCTTCTCCACTAGAAGCTGAAAAAGCCACCTGGTTCATTGAGAGGATCCATCACATCCGCCAACAGGTTCAGGATATTCTACAGAAGTCTAATTCCAAGTATAAGAAACACCATGATCAACATCATGTGCCACATAAGTTTCAGGTGGATGATAAAGTTTGGTTGCACTTGCAGAAAGAACGCCTTACAGGACCTCTTAAACAAAACAAAACAAGAGAGAAGATTTTCTTTCCAAACATAAAGAAGAATACTCAAAGGTTTGGAAAAGGAAGAAAAATAAATAAAGAGCGAGAGATAAAACTATTTTTCATGAGAAAGGATGTGATAATCTAGATAAAGATGGCAGGGAGATTCACTATTTTGATTCTCACTCTAAACATGTACACCCCATTTTCTAGAAAAGGTAAGGTTGGGACATTTCTTTGTGAAGATGGAAATTCAAGTTTACAATACTCTTTTGGATGAGACAATTCATATTATTGGTCCTTGTCAGAAAGGAATGTAGAGGTAGAAAAAAATTCAAATAAAGTCAAAACTAAAGCTTCACCTTGTTCAGAAGACCAATGTCATGACCTTGGAGTGGAAGGTTTGTTCAATAAAAACAATCAAATAGAAGGATCAATGTTGGATACTTGTAGCAGAGACAACTTGGACAATGATAAGTTGTCAACAAGTGGGAAATTAGATATATACTTTTGAAGAATTATAACTACATAATGGTTTGAAAATTGAATGATCAAATGAAGGTCAAGAAGATTTCACTTGAAGAATTGTTGCATGAAAAAGAGAAGGTTGTAGATATTTTCACTAAACCCCTTCCTAGAGAAACATTTGAATATCTCAGACGGAAGTTGGGAGTGATATCCCTCTCACCTCATCATTAAATGAAAGCACAAGCTCAGGGGGAGTATCCCTTTTCCATTGATGTCAAAGGGGGAAAAGTTGCAGCAAAGGAAGAATTGCAGACACAAGGAAACATGCAGATGTGGAGAGTATAATAATTGACTAAGGGTTGCCATCACTGAAAAAGGAGGATATTGTTGGAAATATTGTTTTCATTGATGTCAAAAACAAGGGGAGACTACAAATGTCCAAGATAAATATTGCAATATGGAGATTGTTTGAAATATTGTTTTTTGTATTTTTGATGCTCAATATGGATACCCTATATTAGAAGTAATTTTTACTCTATATAACTATATCAAATTGGATCATAGGTTATATGGTTGGAAACATCATTTCGAGACCTTTCCAACGGTATGTGGAACTCCCTGTAACTCATTAGGAATAAGGAGATATAAAAAAAATAGTCAGTCAATCAAGCCAAAAAGTTCAGGTTGGCTTAGTTAGTATTTATAGGTTAGCTCTAAAAATGAGCATAGAAACACTATAAATACAATATATATGTGCACATTTGAAGATCATCCAAGCAATAGATCAAGTCTGAGGTGTACATAAGAGACATGAGGTGTGCCCGAGGAGCTAGGGAGTATTTTTGGGGTATAAAGGTGTACAAGAGGAGTTTTCTTGGGGTTTTCTTGTTCTTAAGGTGCACTATGAAACACTGAAGTTTTGTGATGCAATAAAATTTGGGATTATATTTTGGGAATGATGTTATGAGGCTCTCTAGAGAATTAAGGCTAAACCTAACTAGGATTTGTAGATATGGGTATGATGATGTTGTGAAATGCATGAAGTATGAAGCATCACTACTACATATGGGCGGATTATTCCACGAAAAATTTCCACACTTCCACTAGTTTCATCATTTTTTTAAATAGGGCGGGATTTTCATGGATATTTCCACGCACGTTCGTCACAATATCGATGAAAATATTAATTTAACCTAGTCGGGATTTTCATCACTATAGCAACGATCTTTCGTGGCAATAGCGATGAAAATTTTACCTATCTCATTGGTCGGTGATAACGGCTAGTTGACTATTTTATCTATATATACATGACTTTAAGAGACTTTGCGACACAATTGCTATAGTTGTGACACTGTTCTTGGCTTTTGTTTGAGCTGTTTATTTTTTCCGTCACCCATCGGTTGAACAAATCCAATTCTTGATCTACATAGCTCGGATTTTGAACTTGCAAGGTTAGTATGTTATTTTTTATTGATGTACTCATTTAACTTGTAATTTTTTTTTCAAATGTCCAAATTGCATTTAGCTTGTTTTTTCCTTTATAATATAATATGTGTGTACCATATTTCATGTCTTTGATTTTTGGATCTAGTTGGTATATTCTATGGAAAAGGGTATGTGGATTCCATAATATTCTAGGTTTATGGAATCCACGTATCTTTTTCCCTTCAATTGTAGCTATAATCTCTCTCTCTTTTCATTGATAAAGATATGGAATTGCTCTTGAAACTCAACCCTAATCGGTGAAATGATAGTAATTGATTTCTATATTCCTTGCTTTAGCAGGGACTAATAAGATAAATAAACACTAACCCTAAACTTATGTTAGGTGTATATGTCGTTATTATATAAAGAAAACATTTGTACACATATGACCTTATTATAAAGACGTTATATATGTCATCATGATGTTGATCCTCTACACATATGATCACCTTATTATAAAGATGTTGACCTTATTATAAAGATTTAGGTCACTGTAAATAAACATATCATAATTGAAAGGAGTAGCCAAAATATAAAAAATTGACAA
>ML799609.1:379265-390245 GCA_009831015.1 Picea engelmannii
TACTCCTTCACAATTAAAGCAAAAGAACTAACCTCTATTTGCTTCATTGAAATCTGAGATGTTGAAATTTGTTTCAACTTCTTTTTCTTCTTCTGCTTCTTCCCTTGCATAAAGGTCTTGTAGCTTGTCCCAAATATCTTTTGTTGATGCACATGATCCCACCTTGTATTTCACTGAACCTGTCAATCCATCCAAGATGGTATCTATTTCCAATTTGTTATTCATTTTTTCTTCCTTCTGAGTTGCAGTGTTTGGTTTCTTTAAAGGATTGTATCCTAAAGAAACTAAGAACCAAACATATGCCCCAAGATATTTCAAGTAAGTTTCCATTCTATTACTCCAGTATTCAAAATTGCTTCCATCAAATGGTGGAATTCCATTTGGAATGTTGTCTTCCATTTTTGCTTAGGACCTTCCTTCCAGCGGTTAAACTGTACTGAAGGTAACCTGCACTGATACCAATTGTTGATACTGAGAGGGGGGTGAATCAGTATCAAGTAAAATTTAAAACCTTTTTCAACTTATACTTAAACCATTCAATTATATCCAATGAGCAATGAACAATAGTATAATATTTACACCAATACACCACAGTACACCATGCACAATATATGAGAAATAATCAATAGTTATTGTTCAAGGGAAGTAATGACTTCCAAAGGTAGCTACAGATTCCAAATGTAAAGAGAGGGATAAACCTCCAAGAGGAATATACAATCCTCCAATATAAAGTGAGAGTTGAACTCTCCATCCTTGCCCCTTCCTTACACCCAAGAATATATGACAGATAGTAAAACTTTACATTAAATCATCACCATCAACCAACCATCACATAGAACCTGATAATGCTTCATGAGAATTCTTCAACTTTTGAAATTCTTCAATTCTTCGAATACTTTGATCCTATAGATAATATTACTCAATGTATTTTCTAAAACTTCTCCAATTTTCACTCCTTGAATCCTCCCCAAAAGGAAGTTATAGAAAGAATGGTAGACCTTATTCAATTCTGGTTTATTCAGGAGACCGAACTTGTATAGAATTCCATGCGCTCAATATTTAACATCCTATTCAGAAACATGCACACAATAAACTACCATCCGTACTCTTTCCAATGAAATTGGTCCCACATAATTTGGATTCTCTATGAATAAGTTATGATTTTTTTACCCAGAACACATGTTTATTGACTAGCTTCAGGACTGGTCAAAAACCCTATCTTCCAAAGAGTGTATCTCCATAATTATAGAGAATCAAGAGATAAAACTTTTACCATGGGTACCTTGACATGTATTCTAAATACCATATCAATTTCACCATCTGAATCATTCTAGAAAAACATTTATAGCAAAAATGGTAAGATGGCCTGAAAATAACATACCTTAGAACACATCACCAAAAGACTTCATCCTCCCTTGAAATCCGGCCTTATTTACTTCTTATTTCCTATGAAATTCAACTTGTGTATGTAATGAATGTATAATGATATGTATTTATACCATATATGACACCTCCTTTTAACATTAGGGATGACCTGACACTTTCTTATTTTGTAATTATTTTCTCTAATTATCTTCAGGGCCTACATGTACTTCCTTCTTAAATTCACTTTGTCATCTTCAAAAATTCTTTTCTCCTCAACCATGAGGATCCACGTGACGTGCCACATACCACTTGAAACAACATAATGTATACTATCCATCCATGGGTGTCGTATATGCATGTGCATTGTCCTTCATGTCCAAATACCTTCATCAATCTTGCAGTCCAAAACCAATGACTAGGGTTGACATCAATGACAACAACCAATCTTCCAACAATATATATATATATATATATATATATATTCCAAGTAAAAACTCCTAGGGAAAACTCTTGGTTACTTCCCCTCATTTCAAGGATGTACCCAAGATTAACCCTATATTCTTCATGGCACAAGGTCGTTACAACAATATACTCATTATGAGATCAGCATGTCACTTACAATAATAGAACTTGGGTGGGGAGGATAAGATTGCATCCCACAACCACTCATGATAGACCCAATTTACAACATATATAACCTACATAGATCCATCTTAACTTTAAATATATCATGTGTGGAGAGGGATCAAGTCCCTTGAGATTAAAAAATATATATATTGAAAAAACACAAGGAAAGGTTTGCACCTAAAGGGATTTGATCCCTCTTGATTCATGATAAATCTAGAGTTAAGATGGATCTATGCTAGTAATAAATTAACTCTGTTACAAGGGGTAAAACTAATCGTAAATGAATTGATTGTTCAAAGATATATAAGCAAAGCATAAACTTAAAACTATGCACTCAACTTAATTGTTGTAAATATAATGAAGGCCCATATGTTGTGACTATATTCACTTTTTAAGGTGATGTCTCGATGCCAAATTAAAACTAAATGGAAATGAAATTGATATTGGCAAATATATAAGCAATGCATAAACAACTAAAACTATGCTTTCTAACTATTACTCAACCTCATCTTTGCAAATACAGTGAAGGCCCCCTATATTGTGACATATATTCCCTTCTAAGGTGGTATCATGTCTCCTTATGCATTGCAATAGCCATTTCCATTCATAGTAGGCTACATGACCAATAACCTTGCTCCATTTTTATTTCAAATGAGGATCCCACGAGTGATTTCTCCTACACCTCTCCCTTGATCTATGCAAATTCAAACCCCTACCATGTTACATATGTTGGCAAGCTAAATCCTATTCAATATGCCCTCCAATGCCAATTCAAGTAGATCTAAAGTATAAAATCCTTTTACTTCTACATTTTCTAATTTTTTAATACATTTTCTCCTAAAACCCGTTCAATTAGGCACTTTTACCAAGATCCCCTTTTTGATAAACTCCAAACATTACCTGTGACAATCCCCACCGAAACCAAATTGAAAATCATCCATCTTATTTTTAGGCTATCGCTTGATCCACAACACTAAAGGATGAAGGAATAGAGATTGGAATAATAATATAAAAGTGAGGCGAGATATCAAGAAGAAAAACATTAAACAAGTGTGGGACTCAACAAAGACTTTAAATATAAACTAGTGCATGTGGATCAATCAATGAGTGAACAAAATAGAAGAGAAAAAATAAAACCTCTCGGTAGACTTTTGAGAACCTAGAATACACATATCATAGTTAAGACCACATCTACACTAGACCTTGAGAAAGAAATGCCTATGTAAGAAAACTCGATTCTAGCAGACAAGAACTCCAAGCTAGAGAACTACAATGGTGTTTATATCCCAAGCTTACAATAACATTTCTCAACCATCTTATAGGACCATCCCTCCACAGATATTTGACCCCGGAGCTCAAACAGAATCATATATTTAGGATGGCATATAACACTGCAAAAACTAGCTTTAATCCTTGAAATATTAGTCCCAACACATCATGATTGGGAAGTGGATATTGAAAGAAAATAAAAAACATCTCATAGGACTTTGACCAATCCAAATCCAATAAGAATGGTGAGTCCATGGACTCGTGGCCAATTCCAACCAAGAGATTCCCTACAAGGATTCTACACCTAAAAAGACATATATATTATGCTTTTTGTTTATTGGGTATGGTATTGATTTTATTTGGGCTCTAATATCTCTCATAAAAACTAAACATGTGCAAAACCCCACAATGTTAAATGACTTGCATCAATATTATCATATGACCTAATGAATTGAATGGATGAGTACTTTTCCAACTTACAAAGAAGTTGGAACTACTCTTACCTAGTCAAACTGAATGAATGATGCATTCCTTGTCCCATCAAGTTAGGAGGAATAGAGTAGGATTATTTGATGATGGCGGTGGGTACAAAAAATATGTCCCAACCAACCACAAAAAATTGAAGGAAATCATAAGATGATAAGGCTAGAGATCTGTACCCCACTCACATTTCATACACAAATAGACCATTTGCTACAACAACATACACACAGATTATACTCCTCTTCTTTATTCAATGGATATTAAGAGAAGGTTAATTAAAATAAGTGGTTTTCACTGAATTTTTATCCTCCAGAGATCCATTTAATACATTGCCTCATCCATGTCCCTGTGATTCTTTCACTAAAAAATATGTTGTGCATCTAGTCCCACTATCTTAGGCATTGATGTCTTGGAGGACAAGAATTAAGCACTAACAAAATCACATACCCAAATTAGAAAAGGCCCCTATGTTGTGACTATATTTACAATGGAATAATAAAATCATGGAAAATAAAAACCTAGTACAGTTCTGAATTCTAGAATTATTAAACACACCTACAAAAACGTGATAGAAATATTCCAATATGATGTAATGATTACATTGTTATTCATAAATTTAAATACCAATTAAAAGAGTACATACCTTCTCTTATTTCGTCGTTTCCCACCCAGTGACCCCCACTCCTTAGAATTTTCATCCTTCATCCTCCCTCTCAACCCCAAGAAACCAAACCCAAAAAAAAACGAACAAAGAAAACCCAAAACAAAAATGAAACAATTAGAAAATAAAAATAATAATGGAAGAAAGAAACCCACACAGAGAATGGATGGTAGAATCAGATAAGCATAAGCATGGCCATGCTCCAAAAAAACAAAGAAAATACAGAACAAGAAACAAACCATAAAATCTAATCAACGGTATTCTCCAATCCTTTCTTCTTGTTTGGCTCTAGCCAAGCCAAAAAAATGCCACTCTTCAATTTTCTTCTGTTGCAGACCCTGAAATTTTCTCCACTCTCCATCTCACAAACCCTAAAATCTGCTCGGATCCTCTCTCTATATTTTCTTCAAGCAACACTTACAAGTGCCACTCTTCTATTTCCATTAATGATTTCTAATGTCATATCTATTACATTTACATTTTTTAATATTTGGAATCCACTTATAGGTTGACTTATCTTTGAAATCTTCTTAAAATTTGGTTTACCTTTGAAATTCATCGCTTATAGGTTGGATCACAAGGTGGCATAGTAACCATTAATGCAATGCAATCATGATCAATGTTATATATGTTGGAATATATGTTGTTGAATAAAAAATTGTTTCAAATTATCTTGTTAGAATATATATTGTTGGAATGTATATAGCATTAATTACTTTGTTAATAATAATAATAATCTAATTTTAATGTCATGGCCAAGCCAGACACCAAATTTGTGTACGATACCCCCTTGTTTGTGGGAAAAAGGACCCCCAATGTGCAGCAATTTTACTGCTAAAGTCTACGGAGGTATGCATACCCTACCCCCCCTCTGGATTTGAACTCGCGACATATTAGGAGGAAAAAGATGTTCTTAACCATTAGGCCCACTCGGGATGCTTCAATGTGATCTTTGATTTTTTTTAAATTTTAAATATTGTTTTTGTCATTAAATATTATTTTCATTTTTTAAACTTGATGTTGGTATTTTACATGGTCATTCCAATAGTTCTTGAGGATATACATGATGAAATTATCATATGTTTAGTAATTTTCATTGTTATTTACCTACAACCATTCTTGTTTATATATTATTTTGTCTTGATGGTGTTAACATTATTGAATTATATGTCATTGACATGGTGAAAAATTAAATGTTAAATGGGTAGAAGGTTAATCATAAATTCTTGCTTGTACTACTAAATAGTTAGTTGTTAAATAAACACATAAATCCAAATTATTTATGTGAGTATATTAGTCGGGAATAGCAAGTTGTTTACAGCCTTCTATCTACTAACTTAGAAAGAAAAATATCAAAAAAGTAATTTAAATGCAAAGCCATAAAATTCACATAAGAATCGTTAACACATGAACAGTAAAACTTTACAGTGGTGCAAATGAAAATACAAACACTGAAAAATAGTTCATAGCAAATCCTGAGGGATTCTTCTCATTAAAATTCTTTGAAGTAGTTCTCAAATTTACAAAAATAAAAAGCCATTGATACTAGGTGCTCTTCGACATATATATCCTATAGGTTGCAACTATGTCTTGGGACTTATTTCCTTCCCTTGAACAATTACAACCTTTGGGCTTCCTTGGTTATGTCCTTTTCCCTATAACTTTATACAACTATACATTGTTTCCAAAAACAAAAATTGCAATCGACCTTGAGCCTTGTCTTCTATGTAAGCTTCCCAAACTTCATGTTGAGAAGAGATTCCCAACACTTACCTAAATATAAGTTGTTCTAGGGAGACTTCATATGTGGTTACATCCCGCGTCAAGGGGCCAATTTCGCTTTTGAGTGAGCTCAAAAATGAATTGATGAAATTAATATCTCTTTCAATGATTCATAAATGACCCAAGTGGTCATCTCGATGAAGACCCCACTAGAGTGAATATATTTTTCTAACTCAACCAAAATTTGTTCCATAGGTTTTGGTGCACCCATATCTCTAAATTTAGGAAATTGACACCTTTCAACTAAATTTTCGATGATGGTATGTAGGCATGTACAATTTTTTATTGATACAAATATGTCATTTTCTAGGATTGAGTCTGTTCTCTCATAGTTGGAAAGAACTATGTAGTTAAGGTGATTTTCTCTCTATCATTTTGGGAAACTTTGGAGGTGTATTATGATCTTCCTCCTACTACTTCTTCAACTCATCCATAGCCAATTGAACTCCATGAAGCTCTACATTTTTGTTCTTGACTATGTCCAACAATGCCAGTAGCTACATAGACAAGTCTTGAAACTCTTTTAATCTAGTGTACAACTACCTCAGTGTTTTCCCCAGAGCTTCATGTAACTCATAGGCATGGATTTGAACTCCATGATGTTGGTCCTATCAACCTTGTATTGTTTGACCTCTTCCTCAAGGTCTTAGATTCTCGCCTTATATTCTTCAATCTCAATTCATTCTCCTTACATTCTGCTCCATAGCTTGTGAGAACACCACTCTAGCTGAGGCCAAGGCTATTAAGTTCCTTCTAGTGTCCATGACCAATCAGGTCTCTGTAATTATGGAGAGTGTTGGCACTCCTGGTAGAGTAAGCTTCTTGTGGGATTTATTTACAATCCTCCCTCTCAATTTATCAAAAATAAAAGAATCAATACTTTCTACTCTTTCATATTTGGAAGGGGTGAATTCACCCAATCCAAGCTCACCAAGAGGGAAATTGCCTCTTATTAAAGAAATGCTTGAAGTGACAATGGTGGTCTCTGATGGCCCAGTGTCCATTGGGTCCATATCTTATGTTTCCTCTTTATATTTCTTATCTTATTCCTATTTCTTAATCCTTTCTTCATCTCTCCATTTCATCTTCTGCTCTTCTTCTTTTCTCATTCTTTATTGTTCTTGTTCTTCCTATTTCTTTTTCATTTCCTCTTCTTCTTGATTTTTCATGTCTTCTTATTCTTGTTGAAGCCTCAGTTCTTTAACTTCTTTTTTTCTCATCTCCTCTTCTGCTGCTACATTAGTTGCATCTTCCTATTCCTGTGGAAGCCTCGATGATTCAGTTTCTTTATTCATTTTGTCTTTTATACCACTGATTTGTCTGCAACGTTCATTTCAACCCTTTCTCTTTCTAGGTGCTCCTTTTCTAATTTGTCTTTTTTTCTTCTTAGAGTTGCCTCCCATTCTAAAAATAATTTTTTCATAATTAATGGCTCTTCTATAGAGTTCTTCTTCTTTCCATACCACATTCTGCTATGGCCATATTTATTTTCATACTTTGCAATACATATTGACGATGCCCAGTGGGTCATGCCTATGGAATCTTTTCTTACCAAAATGGAAAACTACCAGAATATATATTTCTACCTACGCCTCCTTGCCATATTTAAAACCATATGATCCCACATGGAAGGGTATTGGGGGGCAATGTAAATTCTTATCTCATTCTAACACTACCCCAACTCTGTGTACTAGACTCTGATACATAATTTCTTGTAGAGCTAGCTTATCTAATATAAATTTGGGGAGAAAATGTGGACTTTTTGTGGATCCATAGATTCCAGTAAATGTCCCATTCTCTAGAATATACCAATCACCTACCTTCCTGACTACTTGCATTGCTCTTCCTATCATACATGATGCTAGGGTGCATAACAACAATTGATATAAGGGAATCATGAATTCTTCACATATCTTGGGATAGTGAATTAGGTATTTCTATTCCCACAAGTCTTGACAATAAACATGTATGGGGGAGTCACTAGACTTCCACTCCCATCCCATACACGGAAAGGCATGGATTATACAGACAACATCCAATGGGAAAGAGGACATGTGAAATGTAGGGTGTGTCCTAGGAACTATGGTTTTCACTCCTAATATGGCCTGCTCCAAAGCATTGGAGAGAATGGATTCCCAATTTAATATCGTGCCAATTTTAGTGACTGCGTATATTAGTGGCACCCATGATTCCTTGAAATTTAGGGCGTCTTATTCTCCATAAAGTTTGCATAAGAGGGATATAACAATATTGTATGGAGTCCTCAACATATTTTTGGGATAAATTGTTTTTTTCCTTTCCCAGTACCGAGTAACTCTTTATCATTAATTTACAGTGAAATGGGAATCACAACAACCATTCCTCAATGAGGTCAACCTCCGATGTAGGGAGTTTGTAATATATGTACATGAGAGAAGTATGAAATGATGCAATAGTTTTCCTATATAAATCCTTTATTAGTCCATTATCCACATCATTTATACTAATGATCTAGGAGATAGCCTCCATGCATGGGAATACATCAGGGTGCATAGCCACTTTGTGTAACTAGGAGAATTTGATTGTATAGTAAACTCCATTGTGAGGATCGATATCTCAAAGGAAGAGTGGAATTAGTGGATACATATCTCGTTGGAACATTTGATATATATTCCCCCATTTATATACTATACCAATATCCATGTCAGCAACATCACACATTAGCATTGTTAGTTTTCAAAAATGTAAGTCATTGTGTGAAGACAAGTAGTAGAGGATTCAAAAACTCTTATCTATTGATGATGGTTATCTTTAGAAGAGTGGATTTCTACACTTGAAAACATTGTCTCAATGGTTCCCCATAGATTCATGTTGCCTATGGTTTATCCCAAAATGGGGGGGGGTCTCTCTAATAACAATTCTATGTGGATTTTCTTTTGTACACTACGACCAACAATATGAGGATAAACCAAAAAGCATCATTGATACAAGGAATGACAAGGTTGACTAGTTCACACTCAAATAGTGATCTCAACTAATCTATATTAATGAACATAGATGGAAACAACTGCCCACGAGGTGGAATCTTGGTTAATATTAAATGTTCTTTGAGATTGGATAGGGCATGTTTATTTGACTTGAGGAACCAATGATGTCTTATAAGTCATAGCTCAGTGTCCCCATGTCCCTCATGTATCAACAACTAAAAAACGTTATGGAACCTTTTTCTTGGTGTTACACATTATTTTCGTCACCCCTATGACTATTAATAATGTACACCTATCATTTGTATTTAGAAGGATCAATTGCCTTAATCCCTGAAGAAGAATGAAGACTAACTTTCCCAGAGAGATGAAATTATATTTTCCTTTGTAAGAAACCCTGTAAAGAAGGATCGCCGCACCTTGCTCTAATTTGAAGGTGCGACAATATAAGATCAACGCAGGTTGCACCATAGTGGCCTGCAACATCGTCGCACTTTTCTTAATGTTAAGGGTACGATGATCGCCCGTACGAAGGAAAAAAGAGAACTTCTTGACGCTTCTATAATAGAAGCTTTGAGGGTGATGTGGACTCCGATTGATTTGGATCTAAGTCGCATCCCTATTCTAGTGGGATCATCCTAACCTCCTCACCCTATCCTTTTCAGCTTATAAAAGGAGGATAGTTCTCATGGGAAAGTTAGATTTTTTGTGTCAGCTTTGAGAATAGCTTTGGAGAATGGCTAATGAGTTAGTAGAATTTTGGCTTGAGAATTCTAAATTGAAGGGCTTATGATAGGCTTCTGATTTATGTTGTCAAGATAGATTGTTAGTATCTTAAAACTTACAGTCTCATAACTCGTTGGAGCAGAAGTGTGTGGGAAGCAAGGAACTTTTGGAAGGAACTTGACAACATCAAGGAATCTGGTTGTATCTTTCTTCCACATTCTTTAATACATATATACTTTTTCTTTCCTATATGAACGCTATTTGTCCATATTGTATGATTCCTTGATCACGTAAATAGTTTCATATCGAATAGACTTTGTTATATGTGTCTTCATTGACTTGTGTTCCTTGCAAATACTTCTCCATAATCCTTACGATGGAGTTGGGATCACATTGGTGAGGTCAGGTCTACAACATTTAAAAGGTATGTTTTGGATCCTCTTCTTATTTAGTAACTTAAATCTAAGGAAAGTTTAGTATATTGTCTTGTTTTTTTCTAGTTTCAGAGTGACACTAGGGAGATCAGTTTGTGTCCGCACTTACCGATTTGTCCTGAAACAAAATTGGCAACCATACTGGGGATAGGGATTTTTGTTTTCCTATTTTGTATTTCTTTCTTGCTATGATTTCCTGGGTTCTATTTTCTGAGTCACTGGGAGATCCATATTGACTCTTTGACGATTTATTTCACTGGAAAACCTTCTTGTTTTTTATTTTTTCCATTTTTCCCTTGATCGACACACCCTGCTTTGAGAGACAGTACGACATTGTCACACTATGCTCTTCAGTGACCTGCGATGATCAAGATTGTTGCATTGGATTCATCTTACAGCCTGCGACGATTGTGAAAAAAATTATTTTATGGTGGTTTTTCTTGCCCAGATCTTAGATATGGTTTTGGGGTGAACTTTTAGGTCTGATTACAGTCTTCTCTTGAAATCATTTTTTAATCTTCTTTTAGCCATATTTTCTTTGTTTTAGCTTGTTTTCTTTTGAAATATTTGATCTCTTTCTTTGAGTGTCTTTCAGTTACAAAGCATTGTTTTTCTCTAGAATTGTTTAGTGAAAGAACACTTTTTTTTTTTTTTTTTTTTTTTTTTTTTT
>ML799610.1:8532-28065 GCA_009831015.1 Picea engelmannii
CGTTTTTTATATAATGCAGAAATTAATTTCATTATAACTTGAAATATACAAACTGGACTTACTGTTGTTACAAATTTCCCTAGACTATTGTACAAGTTTTTCTATCTTCCACAACTTTTTGTTATTTTCATCTACAATCTGCTCAAATTATGTCTCTATTTTCAAAGGAGTGTACTAGTGTAAATCTGGTATCGAAAGACAAAGCACATCCAATCTTGTGGTTGTATGCTGTAAGTATGATATTTATGCTAGATTTGAAATTGAATAGAGAACTGAAATTCCTATGAAAAAATTATGACAAAAACAGGGATGACAGAAAATAAAGAAATGTTTTGAGAACTCAGTGAGAATGTTATCCAACATAATTCTCTTGTTTAATATGTATGTTATCATCATTTTCTCTTATAAGTCCAATCAGATTTGTTGTAGCTGAGAAATAAAGGCAGTTTTGAGACATGCTACCAACAGTTTATATAAATCATCGTTACATTCCACCATGATCCATTGTTGATGCAATTTAGATTCCAACTTGGAGCAACAATGAGTAAAGGGTGATGCCAAGCAATTACCTTGGTAGATTTCAACAAGACATGTAGTTTTCAACTGTTTATGAACAAAAATACATAAACTCTTTCTAGGCACATTGAAAGAAAAAAATATGTTTTTCCAACAACCTGTTTTTCTAAAGAGCAGATTTGAAAGATAAACTTGAAAGTTGAGATAACTGTGTATGGAACAACAATAAGGAATCTTTATTGGAGCATCTTTGGCCCTGAAAATGCAAATGAAGAACATCATATGGCACATGTGGAAGTTGGTAGATGGTTGTCTAAGGAATGTTGTTCAGGAATCTATTGTTTATTGTCAAGTATGAGAAGTCAAGCATTCATTACTTGACCATTTCTTCTCTAAAAGGACTAAAACTACAACATAAATTGGGACAACAGATTAACAAAAGCCATCACTTTGAAATTTGAAGTGGATAAAGGATGAGATATTTTGTTGCAGGAAAAGAGAATAATTGAAAGAGGTAAGTGTTGCCACATAAAAAACAGTACTTACAAAACTTGTGGTTGTTACACAAGAACCAACCACAAGAAAGCTCAACTGCAACTCAAAGTCTTTCTAGCATGTTTTCCAATTTTTCAGAAGAAGAAGACCTAATCACACAGCTCAGAAGAATCAAAAGTAGGGTTGCATGAGGACATGCAACATCTTCAATTGGGGGGGATTTTGAGTTTCACATCCTTTTCCCTTGACATTTATCCTTTTTCACTTTCCTGTAACCTTGTTTTACTCCATTTTTATGCTTATATGTGGGATTAGGCTCAATATTTTCCAATGCATTTATTTTAGTATTTTAAGTGAATTCATGATTAAATATTAGAAAAATAGCATATTTTCACTTATCTTTTGAAATTGGTTTAGTTTGTTGGTGATTACAGGAACAAGTGAACATGCAGATTCTAGTGATTACAGGAAATTCCAGTAACTTACAGGAAATAGGCATATTCATGTAATAATGCAGTTTTTACCACTTTCTCCAAATCCACACATACAAATTCAAATTTCCTCTTCAACCATTGAAGATTTAATATGGATTTGGCATTATCATTCAAATATCTTGGATATGAAAAGAATTTTGCAGTTTTTAATGAGATTGGTAGTGAAGATCTTGGAGATATTATGAGCTAATTTCTAGTTGCTAACTTTTAGCAAATGGTTGTAACTACACGAGAAACTTGTGGATCTAGGAGAAGTTAATGGATCTGAATTTATTATTTGTTATTTCGGTTTCAAAGAAAGTTCATGTAAAAATAAGAGTGCCTTGTTCATTCAAAGGAGGACCCTTAGAGCAACATCAAAATAATGATGGAATAAATTACAATTTTATAAGTTCTTGTTTCGTTGTAGATTGTATTTTTATGATTCATGTAAAATGTAATTAGATTAATTTATTTATGTTGTAAACTAACATTAGCACCATGTTCTACGACAACAAGGACTCACAACAAGAGAACAAAGTGCTACTTAGTATAGATTGCTTTTTATTTCCATTTATTTAATTTATGCAAGTATGATTTAATTCAAGTATTTCTAGTTCTGCAAGTGTGTTTCTTTTCCCGCGAGTGTGGAGTGTTCTTTTGAGTTGCAGAATACATTATCTCATTTGAGCATGAACTCTGAGGAATCGAATCTTGTAATTAGGAATGGAGTATCTATGCAACAAGTAATCCTAGATTACAGAGTATTGTTGTCACATGTGCTTTTACAATTACCAATCATATCGATTATCAATTTAAGAGTAATCAAGTCTTAGGAGGTCTAATTATGTAATTGCTTTGAAGTTGTTACTATTGGGGAGGGACTGATTCTGCACATATAGTGATTTCACTTCGCAAGTTTACGTACTCTGGATTGATAATAAAATGTAATAGGATTTAGACATATAAATCAACTAACAACCATGTCAAAGGTTTTCCCAATCAAGGAGGTTTCATTTACCCCACCCAACACATTGACCATGTGGAACTTCCAACACTTTGCCTCGAGCTGGAAGGGTAGAACCAATGACCTCATACCATAGTATATGTTTGCAGAATGGCTAAAGTAAATGAAATCAACCTACAACAAATGGAGAGTACCACAGAATATTAGAAAGAACTTTCCATTGAGTGTACATATTCATCTTGCCCTCGGCTTTACGAAAGTGTGGTATGCACAGTGAGTAGGAGGAGAACCTATGGAACTCAACTATTACCTAAGAGTCAAGGAGATTTTTGCAAAGGTTTCAAGTTAGTGAAACACCATGTACTTGGTCCTAGACATAGCTAGAGGTGTTGAAAATAAAATAATTACACCCCTACACAATGGAAAATTGGAGGAAGAGAATGAAGGAACAATGTTTACAACCCATTTTGTCGAAGGAGCAACAACTTCGACAATATCGTTAGGGAAGAAAACAATAAAGAAGTCAACCAAGAAGATTTATTAGGTCAATGTTGAGTTGGGAAGTCAATCAATTGAGGAAAACCCAGAAGTCCTCCTTCAAAGGAAGGATGAGGTCGACTTTAAAGACCCCTGATTCTAGAAGAAATTATAAAAAGTAGCAATGAAGGTGTTGGCAGAATATAGAAAGGATAAGTTAACAATGGAGCAAGCAAGGAAATGAAATAGACACTAGATTCGAGTGTAGGGTAAGAATATATTGAAGCAATTGAAAGAGAAAAAGTAATGATAATCAAAGCCATCAAAAATTAAAATCACTGTAAAAAAAAACCAAGTTAAAGTCGAACAACATCAACAATAAAAGGTAGAAGAAGAATCTTGAACAACAAAGAAGAAGAAGACAGATGGGCCCAAGATTACAACTAAGTTCACAACCAAGCCAATAGGACCAACTAGGGGCATTTCAAGAATTAAGCCAACAAAAAACCCCATTGACTTCACAAGGGATCCAAGCTTGACTAAATCAACTCCCATGATACAAGAAAGTGCACAAAATGGCAATCAAAGGAATGGGGCTACAAGAAATGAGGAGTCTCAGCAACATAATGAAGAGTAGTGAGAAGGGGGAAATTAGGAACAAAAGAAAACATATAGACCAATGCAGAGAAAAACCTAGAACAACAACAACAAACAAAGCAAGTGGAAGAAACACCTAAGAAAGCAATGCATACATAGCAGGGGTCAACACAACCGTGAATAGAGCTACCTCAACCAACTACACAACATATGACTAAGCTAGACCAGTCAAATGTGGGATAGAAGGAGAAAGAAACAAGAAAATGATCAAGGTAAATGATAAAAAGGAGAAGTTGGCAATAATATTCACCACCTTCAAACTGGTATGTGAGTAACAAGGGAAAGCTTCGGTAGCATTCAACCTAGTTGATGCATCAAATTCAGAGATTTAAGACTTATACAAAGTAGTGAGCAAAGAAAGAAAGAAAAATATTAAGTGGCTCGTTAAAGAAAATCAAACAAAGATGAGAAAAGGAAGAACATGTGTGGAAAAATTGTAAAGAAAACACTGAAAGCGCACTGGGGGTAATGATGGTCCACCGAACAATTGACCCGATTGACTATTTAAAGGGGTTGGTCACATAATTGATCAATAGACAACATAACCTCTTTGTTGAGAACTAATACTTAAAAGATGACCAAACTGAAGCAATCTTGGATAAAGAGCACTAGAAATTTGAAAAAGTTAAGGAACGATTATATGATGCAGGAGTTGTTGCCTCAAAAATTAACACTATTCTAAACAATTGGCCAACTTATTATGTCAATATCCACAGTTGACTAAGGATAACTCAAGCATTTATAATGGAGCTGGATAGTGGACAAAATGCCACAGTCAACCCTAGAAGTTGGGATACCTTGGGAGATTAGATCAAGCAAGAGAAAAAGGTGGAATCAGAATTGTAAGTCTAGGTGATTTGGATTGTATCATTATATTATTTTTGGTATGTCTCAATGCTTTCAGAGTGGAAAAATTTGGCAGAATCAGCTTGCAGGGTCATTTTAATGGCAAGTCCTAGTTTGGAAAATTGGGGTTTGAAACTTTTTAGAGCCATTTTGAGCCATCCAACATAATTTTTTGGGGTCAATATTTTCCTAGAAATAGCTTGGACCCTCTGATGTTATTCTACACATCTATACCTTTCCAACGGTGCAAAAATCACATCAATCAGAGCTTGTATGCAAAAGTTATGCCTATTGCAAGTTTACTTATCGTGTCTATCACCATGGTACGAGAGGATACCATGTTAGCCCCCATTACTCATGCATATGGGGCTAGCCACATTTAATTTCACTAATATTCTAGAAGGTACAAAACCTTATCACAATTTAGGGTTGAGGAATTCAAAACCCTACCCCTATATGGCTATCGGGCTATGTTAAACACTGAGCCGCTAGGAGGAGAGGGGGTTCCATTCTTTTGCATTGTATCGTGTTCCATAGATGAGCATAACAACTGAGAGTGGTATTTTGTGAGCATAAAAGAGGAGGAGAGATTTGATAGTATCCATATAAGCCATGGTGTCAAAGGCAACTCCATGAAGAGTGCCTCTTTCTTTGTACTTGCATTTGAAGAAAAGTGCGCAAAGCATGATCCGGATTATTTTCGGAACGAAATGAAAGAAGAGATATTACAATGAAATACTCATAAAAATTGCCATAAAGAGAGAGATACAACAATACATGATTTCTATTAATGAAAGAAATGTACATAGAATGTAAAACTACAGAGTGCGAGACTCGCTAGAATGGTGGCAGTTTTGTCTCTGAGAAGAGATGTGACGACTACGCTCATTCGCAAGAAGATGATTACAATGAGGCTTTGAAGGTCTTTTTATGATAAACATGAATGCCAAAACCCTAGACTTCCAAAAACCTAACCCTAGGAGATGAAGCGCCAAAAGTCATGTGGGCCTCGTTGGGGTAAGTTAGTACATTAACTTTTTGGCGTCGTAACTTTTGCATACGATCTATGTTTTAGGCATGTGATAGCCCATTGTAAAGGCATTTTTGAGAACTAAGCATTATGTCATCAAAATTTGACTCTATCTATAATTTACTATGGAAAGCCAAGAAAGTACTGTATAGAGCCCCAAAACAGCCCTAGAAGTACAGAAAGATGTACTGACATGAAAACTTCCAAAATAAGCATGTTGAAATAGGTGTGTGGCTACCAATATTCACCTGGATGTTGTGTAGGGATTTAGGATAGCCCCGTAATTGCAGAATCCACAATTACAAAGAAATGTCCCCATTACAAAGAAATGTGTTGAACTGAACACTGTCAAGATGAGCCAGTTGGAATTTGGAACAGGTGGGTGGCCACCAATATCCACCTGGATCAAAGCGACCCCACCTTCTAGTTGGGTTTTCTCCCGTATTGGGTTTCTCAGGTTATATATTGTGTTATTTGTGGATGGTGTGTGAGTATTTATTTATGTTCTCTATTTTTCACATTTCATCTATTTCATAAATTTTAAGCAGAAAACCAATAATTAAAGAATCTGAGATCTAAAGGAAATTAACCTTCACGGTAAAGTTTCAGTATTTTATTAGATTTGTTGTGATGAAATATCCAATGGGATATCCATGGAAGCTTACATATCATATTGGAATTAGAGCGATCTTTCTTTGGGGTATTTTTGGGAAGTTGCATGGATCCAAGAACCAGTTTATGAAGAAAGCCACACAACCCTATCCATGGTCGACGAGTTTGTTCATAACAACCCTCGAGATCCAATAGAGGAGAGAATTGCGAGGTTGGAAGAGAAATTGTTGAGATATATAATAATATGTCCCTCCTCATGGCGGCTCTAGCAAGTAAGATCAGAACATATGGAGAGACTGGAGGCTCTAACTCCAAGATCGGATCAAAAGGGAAATTGGGAGATAATGAAGACCTAGAAAAGGAGTTGAGGAAAGATCCCAAGAAAGAGAAGCCCGGTTCGAGTGCCAATAACCCTTCACAATCTGTATTCAAGATGGAAGTGAAAGTGGACATAAATCCATACCAAGGTGATATTGACGCATTAAAATTGAATCATTGGTTGCAACAACTAGAAGTTTATTTCAGTTTTCTCCATATAGATGAGGAGCAAAAGGTATCATTTTCCAGACTAAAGTTAGAGGGCCATGCTTTAACCTGGTGGGAAAGTGTCACTGAGACACTTAGGTTGGAGGGTGATCCATTAGTAACTAAGTGGGAGGATTTAAAAAGCCTCATCAAGTCCCAATTATACCCTATCATGTATGTAGAGGACCAATGGATCCAATGGCACTACTTCAGGTAGAAGCAAGGGCAGAGTGTACATGAGTACACCACTGAGTTCAGAAAGATGGCCATCATGTTGTGTATCTCTCCTAAGAACCCATATGTACTCCTCAAGTATCTAGGGGGAGTCTATACAATCATCTATGAAAGCAAGCGATTATTTTCAAGACAAGGACAGTGGACAAGGCATGTGTACAGACACAGTATTTGGAAAACATAGGCAACAAGAAAGGGCAGCCAAGCAATTCCAAGTAGAAAGAGCACCAAGAAGCTTCCAAGGAGGGAAAGAAGACCTGGAAAGGGGGAAAGGATAAGAAGACACCAACTATTGCACATCAGTGCAAGGATCCCAACAACCATTGCAATATTGATGATCAGATTGAGGAAAAGTGCTAGAAACTACATCCAGAATTGAACCTGAAGAACCTTAAGAAGGATGCAAAGAAAAATAATTTTCTAGCCAAGGATTCAAGCAATCATGTTGAAATCAACTCTGATGTGGATGAGAATATTTTCTACATATCAGTGTAGAAGGAGGTGAACCTGAGTAGCCTTCATCACCGGGAAGAGAAGGAGATTACTGAACTCTTCAATATCAAGATCCAGGTCAAGAAGACCAAGATACACGCCCTATCTGACTCTGGTTCACAGGATAATCTCATAGTGGTGGATCTAGTAAGCAAGCTTGGATTGGAGTTTCACTATCATCCTAGCCCATATCCATTAGGATGGGTAAACAAGGATGCAAATATTAAGGTAATGAAATGGTGCAATATTAAATTTGTCGTAAGTGTTGATTTTATTGATGAAGTAGAATTGGACGCAGTACCCCTTGACACATGTGGAGTAGTGTTTGGAAGCCCCTACATTTATATGAGGGATGCAATCTTCATGCAAAGAGTTAACCAATATACATGATCAAGGATGGGAAGTCCTACATAATTAATGCAGACAAAGTTAAAATGAAGATCTCACTAGTAAGTGTCAACCAAGCCAGGAAGTTGATTAGTTCCAATAAGAAATATGTTTTAGTTTTCTTAAGAGAAAATCAGTATGATGATGAGTCGATGAGAGTAAATTCATTCCTAAAGGGGTGTACTGAAGAATATAAACATCAGTTGGAGGAGTTTCTACAAGCATATAGAGGAGTGTTCCAGGAGCCTAAAGGGCTACCACCCAAGAGAGAAGTGCAACACGAAATACAACTATTGTCGGACTCCCCATTGTTGAACATTGGGTTGTATAGACAATTCGTTCTAGAAGCAAATGAAGTGAAGAAGCAATTGGAACAGTTGTTGAAGCAGGGTGTGATTCAATCAAGCACCTCACCTTGTGGGTCACCTATCATAATTGTACCAAAGAAGGATGGGACCTAGAAAATGTGCATCGACTACAGAGCATTGAACAAGATTACACTAAAAAATTAGTACCATCTACCCAAGACCGATAATATGTTAGATCATTTGTAGTACGCAAAATATTTCACCAAGTTGGATTTCAAATTAGGATATCACTAGGTACGCGTCAAGGAAGAAGACATCTGGAAGACTGCCTTCAATACAAGGAAAGGTTTGTATGAATGATTGGTCATTTCATTTGGTTTATGTAATGCACCAACTACATCTATGAGACTGATGAATGATGTATCACGCCCATATCTAGATTCATTTGTTATAGTCTATTTGGATGATATACTATTTTATAGTGCTACCTAGGAGGAGCACATCTCACATCTCACATCTCATACAAGTGTTAGAGACTCTGAAGAAGCTCTAGTTGATGGATGGAGGCCATCATGAAATGACCAGTTCTTACAAATGTCACTCAAGTTAAGAGTTTTGTTGGGGCGACATAGTACTTGTGAAAGTTCGTAGCTTCATTTTCAGCAGTAGTTGCACCACTCCATGCCATAACAACGAGTGTTAAGAGTTTCCAGTGGGGGAACAATCAACATAAGGCTTTTGATGAGCTGAAAAGGAAGATCATTCAAGCATCGGTTCTTGCATTACCAAAATTGAAAAAACTTTTTGAAGTGGAGACAAATGCAAGTGGGTATTCCATTGGAGCAATTTTGATGCAAGGAGGAAGGTTTGTATGCTATCATTCTAAATATTTCATGGGGCAGTTCTCAAGTACCATACTATGACAAGGAACTATATGCCTTGGTTCAAGCTATCAAGAAGTGGAAACACTATTTGATGGGAAAGGAGACCATCATCCACACAAATCACCGACCACTACAGTATTTACAGGCCCAGAGTAAGCTACAACAAGCCAAACATTACAAGTGGATGGGGTTTTTACAACAATTTCATTTAGTCATCAAGTATATGAAGGTAAACACAAATAGGTTGGAAGACATGCTTTCGAGGCCACCCGCATCCAAGATTACAACCTTGGGAAATCTGATGCATGTTGGGATGATCTAGTGGTCTAGATTCCTCGACATTTAATTATCAATCCAGGTAGGTAAACTTATGAGACACATACACAATATGTGCAGAACTAGTCTTGAAATTGCCTATGAACTCTTATTAAAATCAAAGCAGTAAAATGCCAAACTCACAAACAAAAGTTAACCTTCTCAATCAACTAGCTCAAATTTGATTGTTAGATGGTAGGGACTCAAATTACAAGTTGATCACCACTCTTCAAAGTGTGTCGACTTACAAACACACTCTGTTTAGCCAACTAAACCTCTGTGATCAAAGAGGATGTTTCTAGTTATGAGTTTTGAATAATAAGAAAATGTGCAAGACATGAAAACTATAGACTTAACCAACTATGAGTATATTTCATGAAAATTGTTTGTATGGCACAGGAGATGAAAGTTTATTCAATTAAATTGAGTACTTTAAACATATGGAGTTGGAACAATTATTCACCATACACATAGTGATTAATATCTACAAAAAAATGTGAGCTAATGAACTATAACAACAAAATAAATGACATGAAATTAAAGGACGAAAAAGGAAATGACTAGAAACAGTAAATCTATCCAAATAACATAAAATAAATTATTGTACAGAGTATAGCGGAGAGAGGGGGGGCTTCCTCTTCCAACATACTCTGTGAGGGAATCACAGAGCTCTAAGGGAGTTTATAGCAACAAAATATTCATTAATTCAACATCCAATCATCATTTACAAATAAGTATTCAGCTCCTGTGTGAGAATCAACTTACAAACAATTCATACTCGTCTTCTCCTACAATTCAACACTACTTAACTCCATCTAACACTGTCTAACCCCCCCTACAATTGATCTCTGCTCATGCATTTATACAAAGAGAAATGGGAATGGATTGAGACCAATCTCCCCAAAATATGATCCACCAAGCCATGAATGGCTTACAAGTTTTATCTCTTTTGTTTTTAGTGGATATTTGGTTAAGGAGATAGCTCAAATTTGGTTAACACCATTAAAAATGGATTGCTTTGATTTTCTCGTTGGCTGGGCACTCCGTTTGGTGCATGACTTGATAATTGATCGCTATAGGAAAATCTGGGAAAAATCGTATTAGAAATATGCCCATATCTATCATAGTATGTCATTCTGGGAAATTTGCTCGCAAATCACTAAATGGGCACATTCTAGAAAAAACCCATGTTCTGTATTTTCGAGATTCACCATGATATGCTAGCAAATGATCCTGCAAAACCACCTGTGATTCCTACGTATTTCTTGTAACAACTGCCAACCAATTTTCCTATAATAACTATCGGTCGATTTTCCTATAATAATTGTCTACTAGTTTTGACTTTCATTGACCATCGGGTGTTGGGTGCCATGTGAAGGGTAAGATAGATAAATCACCATCTCTTGATATTGTTGAAGTACCTCCAAGTGGAATCTCTTCCTTAGAGCTAGTGGAGATATGTTAATCACCAATTCCTGTAATAACTGGTAAAACATGGTTAATTCATGTAATAACTGAAACATAGGCAATTTTTGTATATAAATAACTCTTAATACCATTTACAAGTAAAACAAAGACTTTTCTTCCAAAAGACAACTTATTACCTGTTTGTGCATATTGTGCCATTAAGTAGATGAAAATAGGAAAAAGTTGAGGTGTTGAAGGTAAAAATGGAGGTGAATGGGCCCGATGAAAAGATCAAAACTAGCACCCAATAATGCACATAGAGCCTTTTACCCATGACGCATACATAGAGGCATACACAAAAGATGAGGACTTCAAGGAGGTGTTTCAACATCTACATGGCCAAATTCATATAGAAGAAGGTGACGACAAGGGTGACTATCATTTCTAGAATGAGTTACTCTACAAGCTCGACAAGCTCCATGTCCCTAAAGGTGAACAACTGGAACTTATTAGATAGGCTCACACCTCCAAGGTTGTAGGATATTTTGGTGTCGGGAAGACAATTGCCAACTTATAAAGGTATGTGTATTGGCCCAAAATGCAAGAAGATGTAACATGGTATATTAGAGGATGTATACTTTGTTGTACCAACAAACCCAGTAACAGGAAGCAAGGTCTATACCATCCCTTACCTATACCAAATCAACCTTGGGAAAGAATTTCCATGGATTTTGCAAGAGGTTTTCCAACAACTATGAAGGGATATGACTATCTATTTGTGGTAGTTGATAGGTTCAACAAGATGTGCATTCTCATGCCTTGTAAAAAGACCATCAAAGGACAAGAAGCAACAAACATGTTCTTTGAACAAGTCTGGGTGAACTTTCAGATACCAAGGAGCATCATCTCATACAGGGATACCGGATTTATCAGTGCATTTTGGACTACGTTGTGGGAGAAGATGGACATTAAGTTGAAGAGATCTACAACATTCCATCCGTAGATAGATGGGCAGACATAAGTAGTCAACAAGACTTTCGTGCAACTTTTGAGGGGTTATAATCAGAAGCATCTGAAGACCTGGGATGAAAATCTAATCTACATCCAACACTCTTATAATAGAGTAGTCCACACTTCTACTGGTAAGTCACCTTTTGAAACTTGCTTTGGATATTCACCACCTTCACCCTTGGATGTTGTATATGGACAACAAGGAGGAGTGAGGGAGGAAATCATAGGAGATGCATTGAGAGTAGAATTGTTTTTTTGAGAAGATTAGGCAAGTCCATTTGCAAGTATAGGAGACACTGAAGAATTCACTGGAAAAATACAAGGCCATACATGATCAACACAAAATTGAGAAATCATTCAAAGTGGGAGACAATGTTTGGTTACAATTGAACAAGGAAAGACTATGGGGTCCTGGTAAGAAGATCAAGGCTATGCAGTATGGACCTTTCGAGATATTGGATAAGGTTGGAGATAATGCCTATAGACTCAATCTACTCCCATACATGCACATTTACCAAGTAGCGAATGTGGAGAATCTCAATCTCTATGAGCCTTCCATGTTGGATCAGGTTCTACCTTCCATAGAGGACTTAGCACCATATGCTCAAACATAGTTGGCAGAGGACACCGTTTTGCAAAAGTGGTCTAGAACTACAAGACATGGGCATCATGACCTTTGGCAGATTGGGTTGAAAGGACAAATTCCAGACAAAGCAAAGTGGCACTCTAGAGAGAAGGTAGAGGAAAAATTTCATCTCTTCATTCAATAAAGATTTTGGGGACCAAAAGCCTCCCTAAATGGGGAGGTATGATCCATATTAGATCATTATATTATTTTTCATCTATCTCGATGCTTTCAAAGTGGGAAAAATTGGAGGAATCAACTTACAGGGTCATTTTAATGGCAGGTCCCAGTTTGGAAAATTGGGGTTTGAAACCTTTCAAAGCCATTTTGAGGCATCCAACGACATTTTTTGGGGTCAAAAATTTCCTAGCAATATCTTGGACATTTTGATGCTATTCTACACATTGATACCTTTCCAATGGTGCAAAAAACACGTCCATCGAAGCTCATATGCAAAAGTTATGCCTCCCGCAAGTTGACCTATCGTGTTGACCACCATGGTACGAGAGGATGCCACGTCAACCCCTGTTACTCATGCATATGGAATTTCAAGAAGATTCTAGAAGGTACAAAACCTTATCACAATTTAGTGTTGAGGAAGTCAACTACCCCTAGATGACTATCGAGCTATGTTAAATATCGAGCCGCTAGGAGGAGAGGGGGTTCCATTCTTTTGCATTGTATTGTGTTCCATAACTGAGCATAACAATTGAGAGTGGTATTTTGGGAGTATAACAGAGGAGGAGAGATTATGTAGTAGCCATACATGCCACTATGTCAAAGGCAACTCCATAGAGAGTGCCTCTTTATTTTTACTTGCATTCAAAGAATAGAGCAGAGTGACCTCACCTTGTAGCTGGGTTTTCTCCCATATTGGGTTTCCTAGGTTATGTCTTGTGTTATTTGTGGATGGTGTATGAGTATTTATTTATGTTCTTTATTTTTCGCATTTCATCTATTTCATACATTTTAAGTTGAAAACGAGTAATTAAAGAATTTGATATCTAAAAGAAATTAACCTTCACAATAAAGATTTCAATATTTTATTAGATCGGTTGCGACGAACTGTCCAGTGGAATATCCACAGAAGTTTACAGATCAATAGGAGCAAGGGTGGTTTTAGGAAGGGAAAAACACACAAATGGAAGTCACTAAGGAAACTAACCATATTTGGGATGTACATTAACATGTATGCCACTTCCAAGAAAAATATAACCCTGACCATACTACGGTCCAAGATGCACCAATCCGCGAGAAGATGGATTGTATATTAAAACCGAGGAAGATCAATGTCACATCGAAGTAGACCATTGAAGACTGAGAAGATTTTGAAGGACCATTGAAGTAGATTGCTCCCCACATTCATAAGGTATGTGCAGATGTAGTTAAGGAAGCACTGTCATTGGCCCCAATACAATGGCCTCCATAGCTTGTTTAACCAATGTTCTCATTTTTCAAACCCAACAGTTAAATGAATCAACCATCACTTGCAACAAAGGCCAACAATATCCAGATGTAGGAACCATAAATAGGGATACCCATTCTTTTTGTAAAATTTTGTACCTCCATGTCCTCTCTTCTTTGGGGCAAAGAAGACTTTGAGGTTGGGGGAGATGTTGGAGGGGCCTAGTTGACTAGGCCAAGTAGTCGACCAATGTAATAGAGTAAGTCGACTAAAGATGTAGTCAACTAGGTAGTCGAGTCCGTCAATTGATTGGTTGGGTCGATCGACCAAGATAGATATGACAATTGCAACTACCTCCATTGATGCAATGTAGAAATAAATAGATATCTAATATGTAAAAGGTGAGATTGTTGACCATATATAAATAAAGGCTACTTGTTGATGGTCCCATAATTATTATCTATATCTTCTCCTCCTCCTATGTATGCATGTGTGTATAGTGTTTTGCTTGTATATTATGGTCAATTAGTTACACTATTGGTCACTACTTTTACTGTGTAATCCTTTAGATTACAACTTACAACTTTATATTTTTGTTGAAGACGATATATGATGACATGATCGTTACACATGTTTAACATGCAAATCTTAAAAAAGAAAATAAAAATCTTCATTTTTTAGTAGGATAAATTTTGTTTGTCATATTGTTGAATACGTAGGTATTTAAGCATAGGGTACAATTGATCGTGACATCATCATACTACGCGCACTATAACACCAACGTGACGGTATGTTGGAATTGACGTATCACACTGATATTATAGCCCATCCTATACCTGAGATGGTACACCCTACAAATGTAAACATGTAGGTTCGAAATCATCAAGGACAAAATTTATCCTCAGATCTTAATTTTGAATTGTGTGGTTTAAATTGAACTTTTACACTTGGAATGATCTCTTGAAACAATTTACTAAATTAAGTTTTTTCACATTGTTATGAGATGTTATAAACTTTATTTCTACCTTATTACAATTCTACTTTTTCTTCTTCTTCTTTTTCCTTGAAGGTGACAAAACCTATCATAACTGAATTGCCAATCTACAATGATGTGTGAATGCAAACTAACTTATCACCTTTACTCAAGGAAAACCACACTAACTGAAAATGACCCATTGGTGATCTGTAAGGGGGCATACTTTCACTCCTACTAGATGCCTTTAAATCTTGGGCCATTAACCTGTTTCCTTACATCCAAGGAAAACAAACTCTCAGTGAATAAAAAACAATTTTAAATCTTACTCTAAAACCTTAATTTCATATGCTTTCTAGTAACATCTAACCTTAATTTCATACATAACACTAGACACTGCCCCCAATTACAATTTTACCTTCTACCTCAAAAAAAAAAAAAACCATTACAATTCTATTCCAACAAAAAAATAAAATTAAATCATATATTAATATATTTGATGAATAAAACTTCATAATACCCTCTCCACATACTACCACCAACAACGAAAGTAAACCACTCCACTCTGTCAAAGAAGATATCCAACCGAACATTAACAACGAAAGTAAACCACTCCACTCTGTCAAAGAATATATCCAACCGAACATTACCGAAAATTTCAACAGTGAATTAATAATTTCAACCAATTTTTTGCACGTCCAACAAGCAGATGCCTTCCAACAGAATCCAATCCTCCCCAACCACAAATGCAGATTCGTGCAAATCTATTCTGATTTGGGTTTCATTTGGTTGGCGATCTTTTCTTTGCGCAATCACTTAGCTGTTCACTGTTTTCTTTTGGGGTTTACAAAGAGCAGACGCAGACGAGAAGGGCGGGCATCGTCCACTCAGCGAAAAAAGAAAAAAGGAACGAGGAGGCTCCGGGAGGGGCTATTTCATGGCTTTTTCTATTCTTCGAGGGTTCAATTGGAATATGTTCGTGGGTTTGAGCGATCGGTTGTGGGCGGTTCTCTTTTGTTTGTCTGATTGAGAAATAATTTCGTCTCTCGTTAGAGACTGGAGCCGGATTTTATTAGGGTTTGGTTTTGTCAGGCCGAGTGATTGCTCAATAATTTTAGATTGAAATGGCGATTTTCAAGAGCGGTATGAAGGTTTCCAGGAATAGCAGCCAGTCTCAAACACAGTCGAGTTCATCCACCAATGATGAGCTTCGGACCCGTCCATATCGAGAGGATTCGGGGGCAGAATCTGACACTACAGATGACTCAGATATTGCAGAAGTTGGGGCCGAGTTATGTATGGTTGGAGATCAGACATGTTCAGTTCCCTATGAACTCTTTGACTTGCCAGATTTGATGCAGATTTTGTCTTTGGACACATGGAATTCTTGTTTGACAGAGGAGGATAGGTACAATCTTACAGCATACCTTCCTGACATGGACCAGCAAGCATTCAACCTGATTCTTAAGCAACTACTTGGAGGAGAAACATTGAATTTTATCAGTCCCATGTCCGAACTCTTCGATAGACTGAAAGGTGGGTTATGCCCCCCTAAAGTGTCTCGTTATATGGAAGGATTGCTGTATTTGCAGAGGAAGGTGCACTATCATTCATTGAGGAATTATCACAATAATATGGTGAATACCTTCATGGAGATGCATAAGAATTTGTTACAAGCTGAACAACAGGATGTCCTTCCATATTCAAAGCATGGATTGGAACCCTCAAGAAAGAGCAAGTCTCGGAGACCACTCTCTCAGCCAAGCAAAAAGGCGACACCCATTAAATACCAAGGTATGACTGATATCGGTTACCTTCCTTACCAAGAAAAGAATATAACTAGTTCAAAACCTGACGTCAAAGGTGTTCTGAAATTAAAGGCACCCTCTAAGGGTCCTTTTCCCTCTGAAATCAGCACTGGAAAGCTGGAGTCCAAGGAAATCTTGAAAATAGAAAAGCGAACTCCCAGGGGAGTTTTGAAACAGTTTCCAAAGGGTCTTGTAAGGCATGAACAACCCCAAATGAAGCAAGAAAATATTCCTTTAAGGGAATTTCAAGGCTATGAAACAAAACCTAGAACGTCACTTTACCCTCAAGCTATGGGTGGATGGGAAGGGGACAGTTTTGTTGGAGAAGCTTCACTTGCCCAACCTAAGAGCAAAGATAGGAGAAAAAAAAACATCTCTGCAACACCAGACAGTGCAGGAGTGCAACAAGAATTTGAATACGCCTACAGTGATACCCCAGGGAAAATAATTTCAGTATATGACAAGAAGATGAAAAAAGCAAAGGGCCAACCAATGCTTAACAACATGGGTGTGCACATGGATCCACGGTTTGGGCAAGATGGTCGAAATTTCGAGGAGGATGACAATCTTGTAGGAGAAAAGAGATATCTAAAAGAATTGCCTACTAATCGGAGATATGTACAAGACGGGGGCAAGTTTTCTGAAGATGCTTCATACACAGAGAAACAATGGAGGCGCTTTGATAAACAAAACAGAGAGTATCAAAGGAACTCAATTGAGCATTATGCAGATGGAGGAGATTGGAAGATTCAAAAATTTCATCAACCTTTGTCGTATGACCGACAGATAAATCACAACAGAGAGCTGGATCTGGAAGGGTTAGGAAAAGTTCCTGGAGAGCAAAATAATTTTCAGAAAAATTTTCAACGATCTAAAAAGAAGCGAAATGAGTCATCAGAAGATCCATACAGACTCCGCAATGCACAAAATATCGTAACTGAAGAGTATGGGGAAAAGCAGGATTTTCTAGAAGAGCGGTTAAATTTCATAGGGAACAGAAGACATCCACCAGAGGCTAGTAGGTTCTTGGATGATACAAAGTGGTCTGATCAAGCAAAACTTTTGAATGAACAAAAACGAAGGAAGCAGAGTCAAATTGTTGATGCTGCTCTTGATATAGAAAGAAGTTTTGAAGAACCAATGGCTTTCAAAGGTCCCCAAAATACAAAAAGGAATAAAAAGAAGAAGGACCATGCAAAAAGTGAAGCAGTGGAGTTTTTCCCACACCAGCCAATAAGATCTGAATATGATATGAAAGTGCTTGATGGATCTGATAAGCAGAAGACAATGAAGATTAAGATCAAGAAATTGTCTGCCAAAATTCCAGACGGGTTGACAGAGTCAAATGGGCCCCAAGATTGTACCCAGTCTAGTTAGCATGGCAGATGACAGGTTTGTTTGAAAGAAGAGTTGAAAAATTACAGGATGTCAAGAAGTGTTGTCTGCCCAGCCACCTTCTACAAATGCTGCCCTGCCAATTTGCAGCTTGCTAGGTTTTATCGGGGTGCTGGCAGAAAAAAAGATTCTGGGTATTTAGTTGAGCAGATTTCCTTATCAGATGCACTAGACAACAAACATTATGGCTGACGACTCAGTTGTCTACAGATTGCATTTTATTTTAATGTGTGCAGAAAACTAGACCGATGTGAGAGTTCTGGAATCTTTACAATTATTTCCTACTTTTAATGTTCAGCTAATTTCCCCCCTACTCAGCTGGCAATGTTGGTCTTAATATTCTTCACTCTAGCTCTGGTGCAATCAAACTCTTGCATTTCATGGCTATTTGTAGACCTGCTAGGAACAGTACGCTTTGCTGATCTTTATATTGCTTTGGGTGCATATGGTTTCTGAGGCTTTTGGTTTCATTTCATATTGCACATTATTGCCCTAAGGCACACTAGCATCGCAGCATCATATTTTGTACTTCTTTTGTGTTGGTTGTAGCATGAAATTGCATTTTTTAATCTAGATTCTGGAATAATGAGATAAAGGTTCCTTCAGATAGCCCTGGAATTGGTTTTAGATGAGTACAATATTTGTAAAACCAGCGTTTTATGGCTTTTATTTTGTTGAACTGTTCCTTCTTTTAATCATTTGTTGGAGAAAGCTAGAAACGTTTGCATGAATCCCTGGACATTGGAATCGATACCATACGCTTGTACTCCTTGTCTCCAGCTATTTTTTTTGCAGCACACCAACAATATTTCCTTGGTTCTCTTGCTGATCTGAATCGGATCTGAACAAAAACAATTAGCTATTGGCACATGCTCTAGGATGATCAGCATGGGCAATATTCAAGGTTATGGACGATGAAGGAGATCGATGTGTTGGCAGGCATGAATGGCCCCATGCCATCACGATTGATGTCCACCCCCACATTCTATCTAGTTTTAAGTCAGATATAGGAGATGTGAAGTCAAGCAATATATGGTTATACAAAAAGAAAAGAGGACAAAAAAGTAAAAAAGAACTATGTATTAAGAAAAAATAAGACTTTCATGAGACCTTTTTCCCATGGGAGAAAAGACAAAAAAAAGAAAGAGGAGAAACAAGCTGGGGATAAACTGAAGGGTTGGGATGCCTGACCTTCCAGTTATCCTTCCAGCCAGTATCTTATATCCCGTTTCCCCACAAGGGAAGGGGGGTTCATTGGCTGTGAATGAAGTAGGAGGCTGCCCAGATTTCATTGAGGGGCAGTGTTACCGGAAGATTCCTCCCCCTGCTTCGAAGCCCCGAAGCTCTATCTGGGCAGGTGTGTCTACGAAGCTCGGGCTGAAGCGCGCTTCGGGGCTCTTGAGCATGCTTCCTGCCATTTTCGAAGCATCCCCCTCCGAAGCGCGCTTCACATGCGCTTCCGAGGAAGGCCCGCGCACTTCCAAGGGGGAATGAGGTGTTTGGTGTGCAGTTGAGGGTTATTTTGCCTTACTAGTGCTATTTAAAGAGGTCCCCACCCCCTCCATTTCACCCACCCTAGTAATTAATGGTAATGTTAAATTCTTATCTTTCATTTTCATCCTTTTACTTAAATTTTTAACATTACCATTAATTGTTTCAGGATGTTTGAGAGTGGTTCCAACCTCATTGGA
>ML799610.1:35292-131214 GCA_009831015.1 Picea engelmannii
TAAGAGATGAATACTCTGTTCAATAATCATATTAAGATGAAGAGATTTGACGCTATGATCCCCATTCACAGCTGCAATTACAACCTAAGAGTCTCCAACCCACACTATGTTGCCCTTTGTCAACTCAGATAAGATTTCAACCCTCAAACATTGTTAGAGATTTTACCATGTTGGTAGAGTTATCTATGTGATAGGAGTATTTGCAACTTATTTGTCCTCCGGAATTGAAGATTATACCTCCTGCTCCTGCAGGATCTAGGTTTCCTTTTGCATTGCTGCCATATAATTGCACAATGTACTTGTTTTGATATTTTCTCCAATAATCAATATTTTCTTCAGGGCAATCTAAACAGAGGAACATTGAGCTTGAGAATGAATAGAAGCCAGGAAGAAGATCCATCAAACAGATTCCAACTTTACAACCAACTTTTCCTTGTACCCCACACCACCCTTGGTGCTCATCCCACCATTGATTGTAAATGGAAGATGGAAAATGAGGTTGCTTGGGAATGCATTGCTAGATGGTAATATGATGCAGACATACCTTTCGATGCTACTAATTCTGCATATTATCAACCTATGTTAGATGTTAGAGCTCCATGTGGTTCGAGCTTCAATATATCAGGAGACCACTTTTACAAATGAGATTCAAATAATAGATGAATACCTCATAGAGTTCAAGGAATCATAGAGTGAAATAGGTTGTACAATCATGTCTAATGGATGGACCAATTGAAGATCCCTCACCATTCATAATTTCTTAATGTTGAGAATGGATAACAAGGAAGGTCTTCACCATGCATGACATCCTTGTAAATGTATTGAACCTGCACATAATAGATCTAGCTGGGAATTGACACATAGTTGCAAAGAAAATAGAAGAAAAGAAAAGCAGGAGAGAAAGAATAGAAGAATTCTCATTAACCAAATAAATGAATGATAATTTACACATAATATACTCTGTATAACTCAACCAATGTGCATAAGAGGAGAAGCCAATGTGCCATAGTGGTGGTCTAGAGTGATCTGGACACACACCAGCAGTTACGGGAGTACACTGCTACCTAGTCTAGTCTCTCGGGCAGTTATGGGAGTGAACTGCCACCTAGTTGAGTTAACTAGTCTATCAGTCTTCAGTTAACTCACTGAAACAAAGTGAAGTGAGGATGAGATCAGAGAATCACAGGTAATGCGCTAGTTTGGTGATAATCTCAAGGACAATGCTCATTAGCTGGTGATGATCCCAATGCTGCATGGTGATAATCCTAATGTAGCATCTAGACTCCACTCAATTGATCAAATTGAAGTGAAAGTTGAAGATAATATTCTCCCTAGAGGAATATTCTTCATAAAATATAGGAGACTGAATA
Source organism: Picea engelmannii (assembly GCA_009831015.1). NCBI lineage: Eukaryota > Viridiplantae > Streptophyta > Pinopsida > Pinales > Pinaceae > Picea > Picea engelmannii. Next base: position 36,663 of record ML799610.1, read on the forward strand.
ATGAATAATAAACATAGGAAAAACCTTAGGAAAAAATAATCCTAGGTGTGTGTGAAGTAACTCCAACACCCCCTATGAACATCACTATGGTGAAAATAAAGAATGGGTCTCAGCAACGAGGCCATGTTAAGTACCCAAATACAAAAGATACACTTAAATAAAGTGAGGAAAGAGGGAAAACCTCATGGGAAACCGCCCCCCCCTCAATGTACAATGTATGTAAAAAGAAGAATTGACAGTTGTTAGGCAACTGTGTCATTCACTCCAAGACGACTGCGCAGAGAATGAAACTTCTGCTCAGTGAAGATCTTGGTGAAGATGTTTGCAGTCTGTTCTGCTGAAGGACAAAACTGCAGGTCGATGATCCCCTCGTGTACTAAGTTCCGGATGTAGTGCATGTGGATTTCGATGTGCTTTGTATGCTGCCTCTGAATTGGATCTCTACAGAACTTCAGAGTGCTATGGTTGTCATAACAGATGACAATCGATCGATGAAACTGAATGCCCAACTCAATGAGAAAATGTTGTAGCCACATAGCTTGAATGGTTATGTTAACTACCCCTCTATACTTTTCCTCGACGGAAGATAGAGTAATAACAACCTACTTCTTGCTCGACCAACAGATAGGCTCGGAACTAAGATTGAGTGAATAACCAGATGTGGAATTGCGATCAGTGCTATCGCCAGCCCAGTAAGAATCAATGATCCTAATGAGATCCAATGTAGATTCTGCTGCATAATGAATCCCAAATGTGATGGTGCTCTATACGTATCGAAGGATATGCTTCACAACCTTCCAATGTAGCTCATGCGGCTCCTGCATGACCCTAGAGACTGTGCCAACTGCATAGGAGAGGTATGGGCTGGAGTGTGTGAAATACAACAAACTCCCCACTAGTTGTATGTACAGTGTGCTGTCAACCAGTGGAGTGTTCTCGCCATCCTCAAGTTTGACCCCTGATAGGAAAGGAGTTGGAGCAGACTTGCAGTCTGTCATGTGGAATCTCTCAAGGAGATCTTGTGCATACTTGGCTTGAGATAGTTTGATGCCTGATGCATCCTAACTGATCTCGAGTCCAAGGAAGAAGTGTAGCGGACCCATGTCCGTCATTAAGAATCTGTCATGTAGAATTCTCTTGACTGCAGCAATCGCTAAAGTTAAGCAACCGATGATCAACAAATCATCAACATACAGAACTAGGAGTAGAAGTGAATCAGTCGTCCTAAGCATGTAAACATTCGGGTCTGATTTACAACGTACAAAGTTCTGTGACAACAAGTCGGAGTCCATCTTGGCATACCATGCCTTCGAAGCCTGCTTGAGGCCATAAAGAGATTTCTTCAGTCGACAGACCAAAGATGAATCCTGCATAAATCCCTAGGGCTGCTCCATATAGATCTCCTCAGAGAGATCGCCATGAAGAAATGCATTCTTCACGTCCATCTGATGGACTTCCCATCCCTTGGCTGCCGCAATAAAAAGTGTCAAATGTATGGAATTCATCTTTGCTACCAGAGTGAAGGTCTCATCATAGTCAATGCCATGCACTTGTTGAAAGCCTTTGGCAACTAGCCTAGATTTGTATCTGCTAATCTGTCCATCCGCTGCGCTCTTGGTCCTGTAAACCAATTTGCACTTGACAAGTTTCCTTCCATAAGGAAGGGAAACTAGATCCCAAGTTTGGTTCTTGAGGAGGGAGTTGTACTCCTCCTGCATGGTGGATTTCCAAAAGGAATTTCCATCATCCTCTCCATAAGACTGTGGATCTGAAGATTGAACCAAGAAAATATGCCTGGGTGGCAATGGTTAAGTGGCAGTGAGTGCAAGAGGAGGCTCCTTGAAATCAGATCGAGTCCTCCTAGTATCAGTTGGATCCCCAACAAGATCTCCTACATCCTGAATAGTACTCTGAGCTCACTTGGGCCTCGACTCTGGCTCTACATCTGCATTTGCATGCACAGAGTCTGCATCTGACTACACTGACTCTGTATCTGGATCATATGAATCCTCTGAATCATAACTGTCATCTGAAGAAGAGTCGGCATGTGCATGCTCATCATCTCTGACAGGTGGAAGAACAAATGTGTCTGCATGCAGCTGCTGAGGTACATGCGAGACACTTTCCTCGAATTGGACACTTCGCTCAATGATGAACCAGTCAGAGGAAAGATCAATAAGTCTGTATCCCTTCACACCGTTAGGGTATCCAACAAAGTGTTATAGCTCTAAAATGCCCTATTCATGCATACATGGCATTAGCCTTCCTACTTGCATAATTTTCCAAATCACTACTAAGGAACTTTATTTAAAAAATCATTTATTGGAGCATGTACGCGCCCTGCTGCACTACTACCCACATACGTACGCTTGTTGCATGCTAGACAGCCCACGTGCATATGCTAACTGCACACTAAACAACCCGCGTATACCTCCAAAAGTTGCAAAAATTAAAACGTTGCAAGGAATTCGGTGGAATTAACGGGCTATTGGAGGTTTCCCAACCATTTCACCCGCTATAGCCTGTTCCCAAACCAAATAACTATCATTTTGTCGTATAAAAGGCGGTCTTGGGGTCTCATTCCACAATGAAGCATTAGAACGGTGAAACTCTGCCCAAATTCCCTTTCCTTCCTTGCCCAAGTATTTGCAACCTTTTTTGAGTTATTGCCTCAACATTCCCTCTCTAGCCCTTTTCTCCCATATAATCCATTCCCTTCCCTTGAAGTGATCAACAGATTGTGAGAGAAGGCATTTGGAAGGTGCACTTGGAGCATTGTTAAGAGGAGCTCGGACCAGGTTTGCGGAGCGTCGGCCTGCAAAGGTTGTAATTTCCAATCTTTGAATATTGAATAAAATAATCTGTTTCCCTGTCCCAAATGATATCTTTATGTCTTTTATTTGGTTTATGCATAATGAATGATATCTAACCCTAATTCATGAATAGAGATAGAATTTTTGTAGCCTTGTTTGCCTAAGCATTGATGTAGGTCAGCTTTGGGAGGAGACCAACATCCATGGAAGCAACAAAGCTCGAGGAGGTCAACATCAAACATTTGGACCACATGTACTACTTCTGACTTACTCTTCTATCACTTTTTCTGTTCATCTGCGTGGAATGTTTGGGGTAGTGTAGGAATTAGATTGAATTTTAAGGGAGTCATTACTCTGTCTATACTTAGAACCCTGGTATAGTTATAGGGGGGTTTTCTCGCTAGTAGAATTGGCGACTCCACTGGGGAGTCTCTCTAGGGTTTTAGAGGGAGGTTTTTGGGTTTTTAATTGGCTTCTTGATTTCCTTTTGAGTTTTAGTCAAGTTTATTGAGTCTTAAGGGTCTCTGGTCACCTGCAAGGTGCCTACTAGTTTTCCTTGCCCTGTCAGTCTGCATAGTCTTTTTATTTTTGAAAAGTCTTAGAGGTGTACACGCTCTGCTTTGGCTCAGCCCGCGTACATACATGCTTTGCATAGTAGACAACCCACGTACATACGCTGGATGTCGATGCAACAACTCACGTACATACCCAGGCTGTTGATACAACAACCCACATCTCTCTGTTTTGAAAGTGTTTTTTAACAAAGAGAGGTATGTCTCTTTCCTGATAGAAGTTTAGGCTTCTCAGGACTTTCTTGAACCTATCAGAGTCTCTGTCTTTGGCCTTAGCTTGGGTTAAAGTTTCCATTAACTTGTTTCTTAGTTTTCTTTTGTTTGCCCTAAAGGTTTAGAGTGAATTTTCAAGTTTTAGATCTTCCTTTTGGTTTTTTTTTTGAATCCCTGCATTTATGCAATTGGCTTATGGTCTCTGTCAATCTTGGTTTCATTTTTCTCTTTTTCCCTGTTTCTTGTTTTAAAAAACAATTTTTTTTTTTTACTTTGGTTTTTATTGTTAAAACAGTTTGAAAAATAAAATAAAATTCCTTTCTTGCATTTAATTTGGTAAAGTAGCCTAGGTTGTTTGTTTGCAAAAGAAAAGAGTCTTCGTTTCAAAGTTCTTTTTGATTTCTTGAAATATAAGTTGTTTTGCTTAGTCAAAGGAAAGCACTTTTTAGGAAACTTTTAATTACAAGATCTTGAAACATTGATTAGAAAAGTTGAATTTTACAAATAGTTTTACAAGCTTTGCTTTAAGTTTGAAGTATTTTTTTGCTTTCAAATGCTTTAAAGTTATCTTCCTTATTCGTCTCTTCAAAAACACCATTAGTTGCACGACCACATCCTTTGCGTAATTCAAGCCTTAAAATTAACGCTTAACTTAAAATATATTAGACTTTTTGTTTGTAGGGTTCATCGACTAGTTTAGGGTTTTAGGGCCTTGAATTAGGTGTGAAGAGGAAACTCTTCAAGGCCATTTTAAAACAAACACTGGATTCTGAGATAGGGAGTGTCTTAAGTCCAACATCGTAAGAGTTAGCCGGCACCCTCCTCTAACACAGGGGATAAACACGAGGTCTCGTGAGGAAAGGTTCAAGAGATAACCCTTCCAAAGCAGGACCAAATGTAGTGGGGATTGTATATTGAGGGTCTTTCTCGAGAACAATATTATTCACATTTACTTACGGAATTTCGTGGACCTCGAATCTGTTCGATATCCTCAGTTGTCTTCCAGACCAATTGCTTTCAGCACCCTTGAAGGGCTTCAGACTTGTTATCCTGCTCATTACGATTTCCTCGACTGTCAACTGTACCTGCTCGGTGACTGACTGCGAGCTGACAACTTAGTTGCCTATATTTTACGGACTTACATAGGTGACTGCGAGGGTATATCGCGGTACCTAGGGCAGACGTCAGATCACGCTTCACAGAGTATATCCGGAGGGTGCTTTCGTGTTCGAGTTGCACTTACACCAGTCAGTTGCTCTAATGTTTATTGGCGTAACTGTCATTCCCACTAGTTAGTCGACTGCTTGATTTATCTTTAGGAAACTTTTAGTGTGTGCTTTGTGTTCCGCGATAGTCAAGCCTTACTGTGTCGGTTGATCATTTCACAAAGTGGAATATCAACCGCTCTGCCAGTCGCGAAGGTTTCAGGGCCTGTCACTGGTTACTTTGGAGACACTCCGCCATCGTTGAGGCGAAAGACTTGATCAAGAAGGATCGTTGGAAGCGACGGGATGCAAGAAACTGTGCCCGAGCCTACTCCGAGAGGAGACTTTCTGGCATCGGAGGAATCTATTGTTTCTGACCTCGAGACCGAAGGTTTCAAGGAAACAAATCCTTCGATCACCAACTTGTCGGCGTCGCTCCTAATCCAGATTGTCCTTCCCAAGGTGACATCTTCTGAGCGCCAGTTTGTTCGGCGAGCGACAATGGAAGCGAATGCTGTTACTTTGTCCAGGAGTCCCTGTACTCCTGTTACGACTACTATTGGAGGGGGCATCGTACCTCCTCCCCCACCTTTGCCAATCAAGATCACAACTGTCCCGATACCCACGATTTCGAGCAGTGGTCCGATACCTTTAACGACTTCGACCACTATTCCGTTCAATCAGAACGTGACGGGTGCTCCCTTCTCATATGGGATACCCAACTTTGATACAAATTTAGTTCTTACTTTACTTTATAGACCATGGGTCTGGGGCAGGGAGCTCTAACACCCCTTTGTAAGGGTCAACTGTGGGCACTACTGCCCCTTTTAATGCTATTCCTTATGGTGGGGGTCATATACCTCCTCCGTTCTCTTCGCTCGGTGGCGCTTTTGAGAAACCAATCGGGCCTAACACTAATTATAGCTTGTTTAGTGGAGGTAGTTTAGGACCTTCGTCCGACACAACGCCAGTGGGATCTCTGTCATTCTCTTTGTTTGGTGCATTTGGGAGCAATTCTTCGACCACTTTTTCAACTGGGGGAAACCCCAGCTTTGGTCAACATAACCCGGTGCAAGGTACCATTCCTTCATAGGGAGCGACGACTAGAGTATACTCCACACAAGGTTTTTGGAATCCTTGGCAGGGCTCATTTCCCTTGCAAGGAATGTCGGTCGGGGGCAACCCCTTCCATACTCAAGGGAACCCAAGGCATGGTTCTGTACCTATGCCAGGCGGATCGGTTGGGGGCATCCCCAACCAAGGTCCTTCGAACACAACACAGGGAGAAATTCCTGCACAGGCTATGTCGTCCAATTTCGGGAGTCAGTGGATGATGCCTCAAAAAACACAGTTTCCTTTTGCTGGTCAAGGCCATGGTTTCTACCAAAACCTTGGACAATAGTGCAACTTTTCCTGGCAACCTGGTTCCAGTCAAAATCCATGACCCTCTTTTCCTGTAAATAATCCACAATCGAAACCACCCTTCTTGGCAACCCTGCATTTGTCAGACTTGTCGGGATTATTGAATGATCCAATCTGTCATGATCTGTGTTGGCCCCCCATGTTGACTAAGTTTCCTTCGGATATCCCGAAATTTGAGGGCAAGCCCGAAGAAGATACAGGTGATCATGTGACTACCTTTCACTTGTGGTGCTCGTCAAACTCATTGAAAGACGACTTCGTTCAGTTGCGCCTTTTTCAATGCATTCTTATAGGGGGTGCTGCGAAGTGGTATATCAGGCTCAACAACTTGAAGTACTCTTACTTTAATGACCTGTCGATGGTTTTCTTGCACCATTTCCAGTTGCCAATGAGATATGATGCCGGCACCAAGTTGTTGGCCAACTTCGAGCAGACTATGGCTGATCATATCTCAGATCATATCCGAGAATGGAGGCAATGAAAGAGCTTGGTTAAGGTCAAGGTCCCTCTTGTTTTTTTGCTTGAGTGGTTCTTGAAGTCTTTGGTTCCTTGCGTGTCCAAAGACGTAGCAACATCCAGGGTGTTTTCAGAGGAGGAGGCTATTATGAGAGCCTAGTAGATAGAACTGATTTACTCTCAGTCTGACATGCTCTACGAGATCTTACTTGATGTGCCACGGTCTACTCTCGATAAGGCCAAACAAAAGTTTGGGCCCCACGTTGACGGCATAGTGGGTTCATCACAAAGCAAGTCTACGGATTTTTTGTTAAATCAGTTACAACAATTGTCGATACAACAGACTATGGGCAACCAGACTTCTAGTTTGGCTTCCCCCGCTACCCAGACGTCGGATGTACATAGTGTGCAGTCGACGACTCCCAAGGCCAACTAGCAGACTGAAGGAAAGAAGAAACAGAGAAACAAGAAGGGTAAAGGGGATAAAAAAGCTGCCAACAATGATGGTGGGGGAAAAACTGAGAAGAAATCGAAGTATTCGTGTAATCTTTGCATGGAGGACCATCCGAATCACCTATGCCCTCGACTCCCAGAAGCCCATAAGCTACTAGCACAACAACAACCTACTGTGTTGACAAACCCTTTTCCATAAGGACAAAATATGGCTCAGGATTCCACATCCACAAGCTACTACTAACAACCCGACCGTGAACATTTACATGATGAATTCTGATGCTCATTTATCGACCATGACTCGTGACTATGGAACACCATAATATGTTGAGAAGGGCAATGAGGCCTCTAACCCATTGACTCCTCTACAAATTGAGAAAGCAGTGGGCAAAACAATGACTTGCATCCCTAAAGGTGCGTTTAAGAAGGATTCCCATAATCCAAATGCGAGGGTCGCTCATAACTACTTCGTTGTGGAGGACCTGGGACAGACCCCTTGTGCGATCTCTGCTCTGGAGGTTCTTCAGATTTACCCCTCACAGAGAAAAGCTCTCTTGTCCGCCTTGGGAGCAACATAGACTAGTAGCCCAAGAGCGATCGTTTTCGATCCAACCGACCTAAAACCTCGTCTTCCTCACCACGTCACCTTTCAGATAGTAGTGGCATACAACACAAAATCGTTGACACAAAGCATTTTCCATACGGTGGTTGACGAGGGTGCCTCAACTTGTGTGATGTTGTTGGCATTTTGGAAGGCCATTGGCCAGCTTGAGTTGTCTCCGTCGCCTATGTTGCTTACGGATTTTGACGGTCGATTGTTTAGACCACATAGAATAATTCCTTCTTTCCCCGTGTAGTTAGGGGGTAAAACTATGTGTCGAAGTTGAAGTAGTTGATGCACCTCTCGACTACAACCTTTTGTTACGACAAAGTTGGACTTATGCGATGCATGTGGTGGTTGCCACTGTTTTTCGGGTCTTATGATTTCTGCACGAGGGTTGAATCGTAACCATCGACCAATTGTCCTTCTCTCGTACTGACCCTTCATCTGGGGCTTCCACAGTCCTGATGATTGATAACCCGCAGCCTGGCACTGTCAACTTAGGTGTTGGTTTGTTTCCATCGTTGATGGGAACTTTTGATTATCCGTCGCCTTCCAACGATGTAAAGTTTATATCGATTGTTCCCGACCAACTGAGGGCTGCAATCTTTCAAGTGTCGTCTTTTAAAACAAGCTACTTTCATGACCCGTGGACTTTACCTTCCCCATCGACCTCAATGGAAGGGATAGGGCACCTGGGCATGGCCATGCCCTTATCCACGGCTGAGGTTGCGTACAACATTGTCCAACAAGACTCGGCCAACCCCAATCCGGCTTCTTCACCGAAGCCAGATCCCGTTCTCGAGCCTATTTGAGCTCATGATTCTCTTTCCACTCAATATCCTTTAGACTTGGTCTTTCCCTCTGACGAGGCGATTCTAGAGGCAATGACTAGTCCCGACAGACTTTGGGATGATCTGCATCACCGATCTTATTTTCTTCTCGATCTTAGGAGAATAGAGGCGGGAGAGTTTGTTTTGACTGTGACTGGATATAGCCCTTGTCTTATCAATCCTTTGGCTATGTACAGAGTTTACGCCGAGAGTAACATGACAAGCATTGCTACAACGCTTCCTATCGATATCTCTAGAACCCCTGGCATCGTGGAGAATGTTTTCGTCAGAGCATATTGCTTCCCCGGAGAAATTCAAATTTACACCGAGTTGTTTAAGGAGTTCCATGATGTTTTTTCCTAGTCTTGCGAGGAGATCCCAGGCATCGACCCACGAATTGTCGAACACGAAATCACAACTTATCTTGATGTCAAACCGATCCGACAGAAGTTTTGTCCGGTCAATCTTCGAAAAGCAGTGACAATCAAGGTAGAAGTAGAGAAACTGCTCAAAGCTGGTTTTATCTACCCCGTACAATTGATGAAATGGGTATCGAACCCGGTTCCTATCAACAAGAAACAGGGCACAATTCGGGTTTGTATGGATTTCCGCGATTTGAACAAAGCTTTCCCGAAAGACAATTTTCCAACCCCTTTTATTGATCAGATTGTCGATGAGTGTGCAGGTTGCAAAGTCTTTTCTTTCATGGACAGTTTTTGGGGATATAATCAGATTCAAATCAAACCCGAGGACTAACATAAAACAACTTTTATTTGTCCTTGGGGTACCTTTGTGTATCGAAAGATAGATTTTGGCCTAAAGAATGCTAGAGCCACTTTTCAACGGGCCATGTTGTTCGATTTTCACGACCTCAAACACATAGTTGAGGCATACCTTGATGATCTAGCATCACGTTCTTGCAAGAGATCTGATCATCCCACCTATCTACGACTAATCTTTAAGCAATGTCGGTACTATCGGATTCGCTTGAATCCTAACAAGTTCAGTTTCTGCGTGATGTCGGGTCGTCTATTAGGTTTCATCGTATTGACAACATGGATCATGGTCGATCCTCTCAAGGTTGAGGTGATAGTTCAATTACCTCCCTCGTGCACAATACCCCAACTTTAGAGCTTACAGGGGAAAGCAAATTTTCTTCGATGTTTTGTTGCTAATTATGCCGAGATCACTAAAGGGTTCATGCATCTTTTGAAAAAAGGGGTCCCATTAAGTTGGGATGAAGCTGCTCAACGCTCTTTTGAAGCGTTGAAACATGTCCTGACATTAGCCCCTCTGCTCCGGCCTCTTGATTATAACAAAGATTTCTTGTTGTATTTGGGTGTTGTAGAGTCAACTATCGGCATGGTCTTGGTCCAGGAGGATGACATGTTCGAAGAACACGTTATCTATTATCTTAGCCGAGGCCTGGTTGGATCGGAACTCATCTACTCTCATGTTGAGAAACTTGCTTTGGAAGTTGTCCACACTGTCCAATGGTTCCGTAACTATATTGCTTTGCAAGGCCACCGTCATTGCCGTCGTCAACCCTTTCCAATATGTGTTAACATGACGGGTCATTGGTGGAAAGATCAATAGATGGATAGTTATCCTACAAGAGTTTGACTTAGATTTTGTCTCTGCGAAATCTAAAAAGTCATTGGTCTTTGCCGAACTAATTTTAGAACCGCCGATCGAGTCTGGTGATGTTATGTCCGAAGAGTCGCCTATCAATGAAAATCTTTTTCTAATTGCATCTTCGGACCTCTGGTATAGAGATATATTTGTGTCTCTTCAGACTTTGAAGTGCCTGTTGATGAAAATATATGAAATGATCTTATTCAAACATTTTCAGATCTTACTTGGCTAAAGCAAGATAGACGAGAATATCACCCTATGTTTATAACCATCAAAAATTGTTTTCTAATCCACAAGTATTGGTTATAAGTGCTTAGGATGATTTTTTTTATAAATGAAAGTTCGCTGAAAAATTCAATATTTATGCAATTTTCTGAATATAACAGATGTAGAAATAAATGTAGAGACAAAAGTAAAAACACCAAGTCAATAATCAACACAGATGAGGCATAAAACAATCAATTATTCCATTCCAATTTATCAAAAGACTCATTCTCTTTACAAAATTCCCTGAGGAAGTTTGGACCAAAGTCAAACTTAGATGTCCCCGATGAAAACCATACAAAATGACTTCTGACAGAAAGTAAAGAACTGAATTTTAAAAGCTGGATCAACTTGCCACAGATTGCCGCCCACTCGACTCTGCATAATAGCCTTTATCAGTCATGAAATTTAATTCACAAACAGACAAGTCTACACAGAGTATCAAAGATAGATCAACACCTCTGAAAAAACAAGTGTATGAATGATGTAATTCAACCATGAATCTTCCTGTCTACAATAGGACCCTGCCATCATAAAAGAGAATTAGGATTTCAATGAATTAAAGAATGAATGAAAACTGAATTATCTCAATAAAACTCAAAGATCATACCTTAGTATGCTTTCTTCTTATATTCTCTTTTGTTCCTCCTTTTCCTTTTGCCTTTAAGCAATCAAAATTAGTTGAAGTAGTTAAACTACTTCTTTATTTAAGTCAACTAAAACTCAACCAACTTTTTAGTTAAGGGGGAAAAATAATAAAATAATAATAAGGGTCTTTAATAAATAATAACTAGTAGGTGGGACCCCTTGTGACTCCCTTTAGTTATTTAATAAGCATAACACAACTAGTTAATCAATCAAACACATCCCTCCTTATGGATCTCATCATCACTCTCATAATTTGACAATTTATATCAATGATAATTGAAATTATATCCAAAAATATAATATCAATATATCCAAAAAATAATGTGCTGTCCAAAATTTCAGAAGTCAATTGTTCTCAACAATCAATAAATAAAAACACTTAAAACCCATATTTGCCACTCTGGGAGGCAATCTTCCCCTTGTTGCTGCGATCACCCTTTGATTTCTCTGAATTTGCCTTAGGTTGTGTGGATCCTTTAGGCCTAATTTCATTGATAACATGAGAGCAATCATCTCTCAGATGCATGCGGGACGACATAAATTTGACAGAGTCATTTGAGGGCGAGGAGGGGACAAAAATGACTTTTCCTTTATCAAGAGCGTGGTGGGCCTTAGTCTTTAACCTTTTATTTGTGTGGGAAGACTGAACTGGTGAGTGGGCAGGGGCAACTTGGACAATTTTATTAACAGGTGGAGGAGCAGGTAGAGACAAGTTGGGCCAGCCATGATGTTGGGAGACTATCGGGTGGACAATCTCTTGCCATTCGTCATTTCCAGGGACTTCAAGTTGTAATGAGACATGAGGTGGAACTGGAATACTAGGGACATGTGGGGCTTGGAAGGGAAGCCTTTTTGGCCTAGGTTGGATCACTCCTTGTCCAACCCAGTTCAAAAATCCAACTTGGAATAGCTAGCTTAACTCTTGCGAGTCTGCATCAAAATGTATCGAAAACTTGGGCCTTCTAGGGCCTCTGTTCCAATTTCCTCTTCCTCTGTTACCACGACCACGACTATCTCTGCTAAAAAAGTTCATTCCTGTATGCATTATTGATTAGCAACTAGTTACTTCAACAACTATACATGACATCTCTTTAAATATGAAACAAAGTTTGGCTCAACAATACATGAGACTCGTGCAATCCAATCCATAAAAATCGTTTAATACTTGTCAATGAGCAGGGGGTGAATAAGTGTCCTGGGATATGTGAGAGATTGTATTGAGCAAAAAGTGGTAATATGAAGGAGAGTAGATCATGATTACTGCTCAACAAATTATCAAACAATCCACTGTATTGTAAATCAAAACATATCATTGTAATTCATCCCTGTGCCATCCTTTAACTGTTATCATATAGAGTTTAATTTAACTATAATTTAATTTTAAGAACATGGAGTGGATAGTGAATATGGGAAGGCGAGGGGACTTGTAATGTGTGAAAAAGTGAGAGAATGGTAGGGAAAAAACGAATATTGTTCATAAAACAAATCAGTAATCCATAAACACAACTCTGTATTCAATACAAAACATACCAATACCAATTTAAAAATTACTGTGTCAAAACTGTTCACTGTCCCACTTTCAATTTCTTCAAAACTTCTCAATTAACACAGTCTGTAATCATACTCATAATCACTAAGACTTTCAACAGTGCTGTTAAGAGAATACTTGGTCTCTAATTCCTTTCCTTTCATTTAAAACAAAATCGAAAGAAACACACAACAACATTTCTCCATCTCTATCCATAATACATCGCTATAAAATATCAAACAATCCATAATTTCGCAATCGCCCAATAAAGCATATACATAGGTCTCTTTACCAAATTGAATAGACTTCTAACACTTGTTCGATTTCATGCCTTTTTCATTATACCAACCAATAAAACTTTGCAATGAAACCATAATATAAAACCCGAGCTTCATCACTGATGATGCAATTAAATGAAACATGCACGATGCCTCCATAATAGATACACAGTGAAACAACGAAATCACAATCATCAATTTCCATAATTTGCCATGATCCCGATCGAGACTAATGAAACACACAATAGTCACCAACTTGCAATTAACACCATGCTGCAAGAATACAGTGATCAAAAGCATAATGAGAAGAGACAACCATTCACTACACATTATCACTGATTCCCAATCACAACCTTTTCAACCAATTTAATCAAATAAAAATGAGCTAGGTATTTGACACAACTGTCATAACCACTCCATTTTACAACCAATCTTTGACAATCAGAAAGATGCCCGATTCGAGTAAGACAGTTAGGGAGTTTTTTTTTTTAAATGGCTCTGTAACAAAGAATATAAAGAAGCAATTAAGATTCGCTTGGTCATCAACAATACTGAGAGACTTGAGGTCTTCCAAACATATCAACCAATAGGCAAAGACCCTTCGATACAAGCACATGGTTTCTTACAACTCTCGGTCTGTGCAATGGCGCCACAATTTAATGACGAGTAGGGTAGGACAACGATGCAGATGAGAAGTGAATGCCCATTGGACAGTAACAAGAACCCAAAACACATAGAGGTATAACCTCTGTCCATTTCATTTGATGACAATGTCAGTGGGAATGCAGACCCGAGGAATAACTTATATCACCCAATCAACCATAAAGCATATATCTTGGCATAATGGCCACCCTAAGACCGACATCTAAGATACGTTGATGCCAAGACCATGAAGATAAGCCCACGACCATGTGAATAAGCCCACGACCATGACTTTGGAAAATACACAGTGACCAAAAGGCAGTCCAAAAAACATACACAACGACCACATAGCAGCCCGAAAACGACTGGACAGGGTTACCCTCATAACTGTGAGGAAGTGGCCAACAAGGATAAACAGAGCGAAACCCTCCAAAACACAGAGCGATAATACCCATATCCACCCAAAAACCATAGAGAGCCATCACGATTTTCAACAACCAAACCAAATCTTTTACTTGCAAAACGAATAACCACACAGTAATTCCAGAGAAAAAAAACCACGCATTTACACAGTTGTCAATCTCAGGAAAACAAAAACCAAAGCATTACTGAGCCATTGTTCATTCATACACATAGCGTAATTCATGGATGGGTGAAAAATAACCATACCTGTAATCGATAGCTTAAAAGGGGTGAGTTGGTCGAGCGTTTCCTTCCCAGGTTTGGATCTCGGAGCTTAACCACTAGCAAAATGAAATGCAACAATAACCATACTAGGGTGATGATTCGATGGGGAAGTATGGAGTGAGGTGCATTTACTGCACATCGCTTCCATCTCCTCTTCATTCACTTTCAAAGTACATCACAACCAACACTCACTAATACATTTAACCATGGCATTAATTCCCAAACCACTGAAATCTGTGACCTCATTGCTTGCCAAATGCACCACCAAAAACACTCACATTAACCGTTGCCAATATTCCATATCATAGCATATCTATTTTCATATCAAATGCACTCAATATAACTCAAATGCAAATCACATAGCCACTAACCATTAATAGTTAGGATTAATACTAACTTGTTTTCATTTTATTTGCACATAACTTCTAACATAGCATAACATAGGCCCTTTCTTTTGGATTTTTTTTTTTTTGTAAGCTTCTTCCCTTTGCTTTGGTTTATGTTTTTACTAACATATTTCTTCTGCAAGTGTATACAGGTAATATATCATGGTGACATGATCAAACATAACAACTGTAAATATATGCCAATCATAAAATAAAATTAAAGCTTCGAATAACAGAACATGCCATAAAATGCATCATCTACTTGTCATTATGTCAAAATGAAACCAATACTGCATCATCAACCATATAAGACCCTGTAAGCAACATCGAAACAACAACATAAAATGTGTGATATGACTATCTTCGAGCCTCCAGTCTACAAGGGGGTCCCACCTTCTAATAATTATATCTTCTTAGATCTTCTTAGCATAGTTTAAATAATAGACTTTAGCAATACTTTGCGAGCAAAATTCCTCGTTGTGATTTTTATCGTCAATAGTGCTCCGCTTCTACTTCTCGCGATGAGTGTCGACGAATTCGACACTAAGCACGGAAATATCTTATTCTCGATGACACTTTGTATTGTCGAGGCATAGATTGCATTCTTCGACGATGTCTCGTTCACGAAGAAGCAGAGCTCATTTTGAATGACTGCCACAACAGAGCATGTGGTGGTCATTTCTATGGTTTGGAAACTACCCAAAATATTCTACGCGCAGGATACTTCTGGCCCTCGTTAGTCAGGGATTGTATGGAGGTGGTCAAGAAGTGTCAGCCGTGCCAGATCTTCTGTCGGAAGATGCGGGCACACCCTGCTCCTATGTTTCCAGTCATTGCTATTGGTCCTTTCACCAAGTGGGGGATTGACTTTACTACATATCACCCGACTTCAACCAGGGGGCATCGTTACATCATCGTAACAATAGACTACTTCATGAAGTGGGTCAAAGATATGTAGACGTTTATCAATGATAGAGAAACCGCCGCCCTTTTCATTTTCCACCAAGATGTCATCCAAAAATACTATGACAAACTTGTCTAGATATTCTCTAAATACACCATTCATTAGGCACATGAAAACAACGGGTGTATTCAACAACCCAAAGGCACCACTATGAATTCATAGTGACCATACCTTGTTCTGAAGGCAGCCTTGCCGATGTCTTCATCCTTAATTCTTACCTAGTGGTAACCTGACCTAAGGTCTAACTTTGAAAATATCTTGGCATCCTTTAACTAATCAAAGAGATCATTGATCCTCGACAAAGGATACTTGTTCTTAACAATCACTTTGTTCAACTCTATGAAATCGATGCACAATCTCAGTTTCCCATCCTTCTTCTTCACGAATAGGACTGAGGATCCCCAAGGTGACACACTTGGGCGTATATACCCCTTCTTCAGAAGCTCTTCAAGCTGTAATTGCAGTTCTTTCAGCTCTGGTGTACTCATTCTGTAAGGAGCTTTTGATACTGGAGCTGCTCTAGGCATCAATTTTACAGAAGAATCAATATCTCTCTTTAGGGGTTATCCGAGTACCTCCTGGAATACATCTTCAAACTCTTTTAGTACCGCATGGTCTTCAATCTTTGAGACCTCATCCTTAGATGCTTCCTCCACATGGGCTGCAAATAATTGACAACCTTTCCTGTAGCACCTCTTCAGCTGCATTGCTGAGATTTCTCTGATAGCAACAACTCTGGGAATTCCTTGGTCTGTTCTCCGATTCCCCTCCTCATCCAGGCAAGTGAATGCCTTATTACGACAGTTTAGGATGACATGGTACTGTTCCAACCAATCCATCCCAATTAGACAGTCATAGGAACCTAAAGACAAAATGTTCAATTCAACCCTTGTGCTCAATCCATTCATGTCCAATGGACAAGACTTAACCAATTCCGTAACCTTTCTCTTGGTTTATGTAGCCAGCTTCTCTAACCAAGATTTTACATGTTTTCTCCTCGACAATTGAAAACTTTCCACCACCCTAGGGTCTATATAACTATGACTAGCCCCTGAATCAATTAAAATAGTAAAGGCATGGTTGTTGATCATACCTTCCACTTCAATCATGTGTGATTGAAATTAATCTTGCTTGTTGTCCAAGGCTGCATAGATCCTAGATATTCTACTGCCCATGTCCTCCACTGTTTCATCTTGCTGAACATTATGGATAGCTGTCACTTTGCCATTTTTGTGGGGAAAAGATTTAGTATGATGAACCTATGAATATGGAAGAAACTATAAGAAGAGCGAAATGCTTATGTGAACAACAAAGATAAAATCCTACTTTTCAGAAGGCTTGGGATGACCAGAGAAATTTAAGAAAGAGCAGAGGCAGAAGGGAAACAAACCTCCCTTTTTTCAAAAACAATCCTCAAGGGCAGCCATCGTTTAGAGAGCTGAGAACGGCTAACGTAGGGGGACAAAGGCCAAGGCAGACGCTCATTTAGTGTTGGGGCTGTCAGGGAAACCACAAGTATAGAGAATTGTAACGTCCCTAATGGAAGGTGGTAGTCCACTCAGATACCTTTGAATTTTGATAGTCTCATCCTTTATGAACATAACATACTTAGACAACTCCAAAAACTTTCGTTCGTATTCATCAATGGACATGCTGCCCAACTTGAGTTCAAAGAACTCTTTCATATTTCTATCATAGTATCTTTTAGTCAAGTATTTCTTTTCAAAATACTTCTTGAATTCTTTCCAGGTAACATCTTTCTCTCTAATGTGTTGCACCTGCACACGTTGATCCCACTACATGGATGCTTTTCCTTTCAGTTGATACATTGCAATTCTTCCTTCTGCATGAGAGAAATAATTCCGCAGTTGGAAATATTTCTTCATGCCAAGAAACCATGTCTCGACATCTTCCTCTTTCTTGTGTTCTTCATCAAATGTAGGAGGCTTAATTTTGTTCATTTCTCCCTCCAGTTCATCCACTCCATATCTCCTATGTTTTCTAGTAGGAGAGGGGCTTGAACTACTGTGTGCCTCCTTATTGGAATGTTTTGGGGAGTGACGATGATGCCTGCTAACGCTTCTTGATATTCTTTTCTTCTCAGGGGGTTCACGACTCCATGTTTTGCTTGATTCACCTTCCTTATCCAACTTCTTTTCGATCATTTCCAGGCTTCGCATCAACTTTAGGTTGAATTCTCCATGTTGATCCCTGACTTTCATGAGATTTCTGTTATATGTTCGATTAGTCTGAGCATCTTTCTGCAATCGATCAATGATTTTCATCATATGCCCTTCCTTATCTATCTCTTCTCCATGTCCATTGGAGTTCGATCCTTCAACTCCCAAGTGGACATCCATTCCTTTTGCTTCATTCTCGGATCTGGAAGTAGTTTGTGCCTCTTACATTTCTTTGCACTCAGTGGCAACTCTATTCGGTTCTGGTACTCATTAAACTTCCACAAACACAATGTGTAAACAATCGGAATTTGTCAGGCCATCATTCCTTAACAAATCCAACAACATTCATAAACAATTCCGATTCAAGAAAACGTTCAGTTTTCATTCTCTATGATTCTCGTTCAATCAAGAATCCCCGAAGATTTCTTCTTTCAGAGCTTTGCTCTGCTATAATTTTTGGACATTAGCCCCTTTTTATTAGATCCCAACCCATGCGATTAAGGGCTGTGACCAAGCGCTAGATCAATAAGTGCGTACTTGGGCCTTTGGCCTTCGACTTCGAAAAATTTCCAAGCACCACACAACGATCTCTCGGAGTTCAGAATTAACGAATTCACAATGTAGGGCGGATCAACCATCCACTACTACTCGGCATCCAACGACTGACACTCACTGTGGAACTTCAAGCATGTGAGTTTCGAGACTTCAGAGCTTCGAGACTTCGGAGTATTTCACATCCGCACACCCCCAACGTCCCGAACCATTAATTTTCGAGCACTTCCATGTCATCTTTGGTGACGTTATTACATCTCGTCACCCCGACATTAAATTTTTTTTTGAAATTTCTTTCTTTCGTTCCCTTATGAACCATCATTCCGGAGTGTCAAGTCTCTGGAATTCACAATTGGTGCCACACATCCACTAGGACCCACAATTTCTCACAACACTTAACGCCTTTCAAATTGTGGGGGCATGCATCCGCGGTTTGGAGTAACCTGCCTTTCGTCCCGCAATTCCTCTGAGGCTGACATGTAACCCCCTGGGAAAACCGTGGTTTTGATTGCGGGACCACCTTGGAGAATTAAATCCCGTGCAACTTGGGTCCCCGCAATGCTTCCTGGTCGTTGATCTTTATGTATCGTGATCAACACTAGTGTGAGTCTTCCGACCTTTAACTATGTTATTCAACCTCAGGGCCCACATAGTACAACTATAAAAATTTCGGGTGAGGGCACGTGGTAGGTATAGGAAAGGTCCACGTCACCTTCTAGTGACATCATCATGACTCACCACTTTGGCTCTTTGGGCTTCGGGAGTTTCAACTCCTCTACGCTCGCTTTTTCCCGGAGGGCATTCCCCTGGAGTTCACGATCTACCGACACGTGTCCTCCTTCAAAATCAACGACTATGAGTGACTTAGACACTTCGAGCTTCGAGAGTTTCAAACTCACAACACTTTCCTCCTCACGAAGTACTTCCACCCGAAGTACACGATCTCTTGACACGTGTTCTTTGCAATGGACGTTTGTGATCTACTTCAGCGATTTCGCTTTCTCCTCGATGACAGAACTTCCGAAGTGCTCACGCTCCTTAGTTGTGGATCTTGCGCCACTTTTCAACTTGGATCGAATGACTGTCGATCCTTTATGCTCAGATCCGACGGCTTGGGATCTGTTTCCTCCTCAACTCTCTCTTGTTCTTTCCTGGACACAGATCTAACGGTCCATACTACTTCCAACATTAGATCTTACGACCCACATTACTCTGCGGTCCAATACGACTTCTGTCGTGGTTTTACGATACCACTACTCCTTCTGAGATTTGTAACATGACCAAAGTAACTTCTTGGCACTCAACAAGGTTCTGAGGTCCGAAATTGGTCCTTCCAGACACAATTTCTACCTGAAACCTCAGGTCCAATGACCACTTATCCAACCCATCTAGATTTGACATCGAAACCTTGGCTCTGAACTCGAATTTTGTCTACTTCGACAACAATTCACTCTGAAAACTTTGTCTCGTTAACCACTAACATGGCCCATCCAATCTCAGTGTCGAAACATGGCTCTGATACCAATTTGGAACGTCCCCAACCACCAACAGGCCGGGAAACGCTACTACGCAGAACATTCACACACACACACACACATATATAAGGCATTTTAATCAAATTTAAAACACATAACACATAGTTTACTGTTACCATTCAAATTCAAGCAAGATTGACAGTAAATCCACATGCAATGAAATACATGAAAACATTCAAGCATCACATAACATGCATAAAATACATAATTAAGCACATAATTGATACTTATCTTTTAGCCAGAGTAAATCCACCAACTACATGTAGACCTTCCACGAACCTCCCAGCCTTAGACCATGCTGCTCATCATGCTCAACAATGGTTCAACCCCGAGCTAGGACTAAGCTCCACCCCGGGAAAGGGAATACTAGACTAGGGTGAGGTTACAGGAAAATTGCATAGTGCAACTGAAAGGATTCTCTCCAGGAGTCTTCTTACACCCACTACTCATGGAATCTTATTCCCCACATGCATATTCCACTTGGGAGTATACACCTTTACTATCACACAGTCCATTGACTACTTCACCTCCCTCTCAGGGTCTCGACAACAGGTCGGATCAAGAATTATGAGATCTTCGTAGTTGGTGCTGGACTCTTTCTGGGAGAAAACCACTTCCTAGCAAACTCTCTCACCCGGAGAGAGCTTCTCACAGGCCTGACAACCTGCCTTTTCAACCACGGGCCCAACAACCCGCTTCTTCAACCAGTTTCAACTCAATTCCCACAAGGTGAAGATAACAACAACCACAATAGCAATTTGGTTAATTCACGGTGACATCAACAACAAGAATTTGGGTATGGATGTACAAAAATGACAACAGTCCCACTAACACTCAACACGGCTCAGGTAACACACCAGAAAACAACCGAAATGGTTAAGGTACAAACTCATATCTGCAAGAGCAGATAGGATGGTTCACGGAAATACACAGGTCAACTTCGCGGTTCTGGCTTTCAGAATGCATGGTTATGCGGAGGTCCAACGCAGACGCAAACGGTTCAGATGGAGGATGTGTCGGCTTCTCAAGAAAAAATCACAGGTGGACCTCACGATTTTCTGGTTTAAGAGATGTGTGAGGGTATGCAGAGATCAGACGCAGACGCCAAACATGATAGACAACCGATGGGAGAATGGAGGATGAACCCCCAACACGAGCTAACTCGTCAGCTTTAACTGCATGTGCCCAGGTCGACACTTGTCTTCTTTGAGCTGCATGCATTCCATTTTGCACACATTGGAGCTACATGCGTTGCCTCTCCCAGGACTTAGGATAAACACATGTATTTCACACAGCTTTGGAATAATTAAAAATTATTATTCTCAAGAACTTAAGCCCTAAGTTTAGCCCCTCTTTCCAACCTTTCAACCCCCTTTCCCTTACCCACCTTGTGGAAGCTTAGTCCCCCATCACTCTTTCTTCATGGTTGGTCTGCACGCAGCAGTGTTTATATTTTATTAATGATTTTTCATAATTACATATACAAAATAGGCTCCTGTCCTTAGCATCCTAGGCTCTCCGGCCAAATAAACACATAATCCCACCAACTTATCAACACTCGGCTCACCAGCCTACAAAACATGTTTACAATTCATAAATACAACATGGTCTCATCTTGGGGATATTACAAATGGCACAGAAGAATGGGTCACATACATTTTGATAACCTTGTCAAAGTCAGCAAAAGAGAAGCAGTTAGAGAAATGCCCCAGATCATGAAACCAACCAACACTTTATGCAAACATTGTCAACAAGGAAAGCAAACAAAGACCAGGTTTAATTCAAAAGAATATTCAATGACAAAACCACTAGAAACTGTGCATACTAATCTAGTTGGACCAACTATAACAAAGGATTCAAAAGGTGAGAAATACTTTATGTTATTAGTTGATGATTATACAAGAATGATTGCAGTTTTCTTTCTCAAGAATAAGTCAGAATCTTTTGAAAACTTCAAGGTCTACAAGGAAATGGTTGAAATGAAATGGATTCAAAATCAAATGCTTGAGATCTGATAATGGAGGAGAGTTCACTTCAAAGGAATTTATGGACTACTGCAACATGCATGGAATAAAAAGGGAATTTTATGTTGCTATGACACCTCAATAGAATGGATTTATTGAAAGAAAGAACAATACAGTACAAGAAATGGCTCGAACAATGCTAATGGATTCCAAATTGACAGATATCGTTTGGACACAGGCAGTGCATATAGAATTTCACATTCAAAACAATGTAATGCTCAGAAACAACACTGACAAAACTCCCTACGAGCTATGGAAAGGAAGACTAGCAAATGTGAAGCACTTCAGAGTTTTTGCAAGAAAATGCTACATCAAAAGAGAAGATGGAAGAATGAGAAAGTTTGACTCTCATGTGGACAAAGGAGTACTTTTTGGTTACTCAAGTACAAGGAAAGCATACAAGTGTTACAACTTGAGATTGAACAAAGTTGTGGAAAGCATCAACGTAATAATTGATGAAACAGGTAGACAAGAATTAAAGGAAGAAGAAAATGAATCAATGGAATAAC
The DNA here is from genome assembly GCA_009831015.1 of Picea engelmannii. Taxonomy (NCBI): domain Eukaryota; kingdom Viridiplantae; phylum Streptophyta; class Pinopsida; order Pinales; family Pinaceae; genus Picea; species Picea engelmannii. Next base: position 59,063 of record ML799610.1, read on the forward strand.
TTTACGAAGAAGAAACATAAGATGAAAAATAAGTAGAAGGGGAATATGAAGAGAATCCAATAGAAGCAGAAGAGCAAGTTCAACAAGTGCCTCCAAAGACACGAGTACATAAGAATCATCCAAATTAGATTATCGGAAACAAAGATGCAGGAGTTGAGACTATAAGAAGAATCCGTTCACCAGAAAAAACACACCTAGCACTCTCATCTACAATTGAACCAAGATGTTTTGAAGAGGCCAACAAGGATGAATTTTGGAATAAGGCCATGGATGAAGAATTGGATCAAATAGAGAAAAATGACACTTGGGAATCTGTTCCAATACCAAAGGATAAGAATGTGATCGACACAAAGTGGGTATACATGAATAAATTGAATGAAGATGGATAGGTTACAAGGAACAAAGATAGTTTGGTATGTAAAATATATGCACATGTTGAAGGAATCAACTTTGAAGAGACATTTGTCCCGGTTTCCAGAATGGAAACAATCTGATTACTTTTAGCTTATGCATGCTCCAAAAATATTAAAGTGTATCAGATGGACGTAAAATCAAATTTTCTGAATGGAGAATTTGAAGAAGAAGTTTACATTGAATAACCAGAAGGATTTCAGTTGTCAGAGAACACAGATTATGTGTGTAAATTAAAGAAGGCCTTGTATGGTCTAAAATAGGACAACAACCTCTACATCAAGGTAACCCAAGATAGTATTTTATTAATTGAAGTTTATGTTGATGATATTATTTTTGGAAGTATTGATGACAGGTTAAGCCAAAAATTTGCAAAGGACATGCAAAATGAATTTGAAATGTCATTACTTGGACAACTATCCTTCTTTCTGGGTCTTCAGATACGTCAAAGTAACCAATGAATTTTTATTTCTCAAACCAAGTATATCAGAGAAATGCTAAAGAAGTTCATAATGAAAGATTGCAAACCAATTATCACTCCCATGCAAACCAGTTGCAAGTTGAGCAAATATGATGATTCAAAGTCTACAAATCAGAAGCAATACAAGTCAATTATTGGTAGCCTACTATATGTGACAGCATCCAAACCTGATGTAATGCAGATAGTTGGACAGGTGGCACGATTTCAAGCAACACCAAATGAATCGCATGTATTAGAAGTGAAGAGGATTTTTAGATATCTCAAAGGAACAAGAGAGTTTGGATTATGGTATCCAAAAGGAAAGGATCTATCACTTATTGCCTACACAGATGCAGATTGGGCATGTTGCATTGATGACCAATGAAGCACCAGTGGAGCAACGTTCTACTTGGGTGAGTGTTTAGTATCATGGATAAGAAAGAAACAATCATCAATATCTTTATCTATAGCTGAGAAAGAGTATATTGCAACAACAACATGTTGTACACAGGTTCTATAGATGAAACAAACTCTGATAGATATATAGGTTGAGTATGCTGAGCCCATTCCAATATATTGTGATAATACAAGCGCCATCAGTATCTCAAAGAACCCGGTGATGCACTCCAAGAAGAAGCACATTCCAATCAAGTATCACTCTCTACAGGAACAAGTTGCAGAAAATAACATCAAAGTTGAATATGTGGGCACAAAAGAACAAGTGGCAGATATCTTTACAAAACCTCTTCCACGGGAAGCCTTTGAGTATCTTCTTCAGAGACTCTGAGTTATTTCTACTCCAAAATGAATGATTTTGAATGCTTATTTTATATGTCTTAGATGTACATGAGGAATCACCATAAATAGGATAGTTCAGGTTGGGATATCAGGTGAGTCAGTTAGGGGGAGCAAATCTGAATGGAAAGATACATTTTCCATTGATGACAAAGGGGGAGATATTTATCAGATGCAGAGGACAGAGACATGGTTCCAAGGGGAGCATTGGTCACAGAGATGCAGACATGGTTCCAGGGGGAGCATGAGTGATGTGATTTCAAGATTGCATCATAGTGTTGCCATCAATGCAAAAGGGGGAGATTGTTGATTAATTGGGTTGGTTGTTATTGATTTCAACCTTTGAACAAATTCCGGTAGCGAATTATGGTAGCACAAAGGTTTGGGTAATGGACCCAAGTTTGTTTGATGTATTTTGGTATGATTTTTGCTATATTGGCAGGTAATACTATTCTAAATGGATAGTAAATGTCATGCCATTTTTTGTGGTATGTGGAATGTCACATAAGTCCTCATGGTTTGAGAGTTATGGCCTTACGAAGTCAGAGGACCCTCATTTGTTGGATTGAAGCCCCAAAAGGTCAAAGAAGTCAAAGTGCTTGCAAAGAAGAAATTATTTAAATAATAAAGTGAAGTGACAAATTCAAAGAGGATTATTTAAATAATAAAGTGAAGTGACAAAGTTAAGGAGGATTATTTAAATAATAAAGTAAATGGATAACTTTCTAATTATGGAAAGTGGTTATAATAAGGTTAACCCTAAAATGAGGAAAATGGGTTAATGCATGGTTGATGCACTTGTTTATGGTATAGGTTGATTACAAGTTGAGGTACAGGTTGTTGCATGGTTGATGTATGGTTTAGGTTATTGGTACATGTTTTTTGGTGCAAGTTGATTGGTACATGTTTACAACAGTATATCTCACAGTGATAGTGTGGCAGTGGTTCCATCATTCTATTTGTATGTCAGGGCGGTTGGACGGGGCAATGACAGGTGGTTGTCACCACCTTTCGGTTGTAGCCGGAGAACATAGGGGGCTATAACCTCCTTCTGGTTGTAGCCAAAGAATTGGGGAGTTGGAGCTTCCCTCAGGTTGCAACCTCCTTCTTGTTGTAGTTGGAAAACAAAGGAAGTTGGTGCTTCCAGTGAATGTAATTCTTCAATACATATAAGAAAAAACATTATGTGGTTTTCTCCCGCTTTTGGTTTCCACGTAAAAACACTGGTATATTGTGTATGTGTATGATTGTTCATTTACTTTGCAAATATTGGATGATAATGATACATTGATATAACACTTGCATTATATGGTTAAAAAATATTAGATTGCTCTATTACTGATTCACCCCCCCTCTCAGTAATCCAACAATTTAATTGCCGCACAACTGTGTCTCCTGCATTCAGGTTGTGAAATTGCTACACATTTTTTCTTGTTAAGCATTTGGTCATTTCATCACTATAATATTCTTCAGATCAGAGTATAACTCCGCAGGAGTAAAAAACAAAAAGTCGGGATCATGTTGGCACCATTATTTGAGACCTATTCCATTGGATTTCTCTCTTTTCCCTTATCACAATCATACTTATCATTTTTCATCAAAAAACAATCTCATGGACCTGACCCCCTTCCAACACCCTTATTTGGGCTTTACCCCATTGGATTCAACTCGTCGCCTTGATCGTTGTGATACACTTCATCAATAACCAATTTTCTGTGTGGTCCCACCCGCCCCTTTTCATGTTCCCTCTTCATCATGGCCCACACCCGTAGCCAAGACTTGGAAGCTTGCTTCAATACCTTGCACTCTAATTTCATAGAAACCCAACAAGAAGTGAGACAACTCGGTGCCAATATTTCCACTGTCAATAGAAACATGCATTCCTCCATCACCGCCACAATCGAGGACCTCAAACAAGAACTCAGACACGACATTGCTTCCCATCTTGAATCTGTCACTATGATGAACTTGCATATCCTTGCAGATCTTCCCTCATCTGACCCACCTTTGCACACCGAAGGTGAAACTTCCTCTCATTCCCATAATTTTCAGCCCCATCACTTTCAGTGTGACCTATGCCTTCCACATGTGGATGTGACCAAATTTGGTGGTTCGAACCCCACTGGCTGGGTAACTCAAATGGAACATTATTTCTCTTTGTATGGCATTACAGATGAGTTGGCCAAACTTTGGTATGGTGTTATCCATCTAGATCAAGAATGTTGGAAATGGTGGCAATGGAGAAAAAATGCCCGCCAAGGGTATGTGGCTTGGAAAAACTTTGTGGCTTAGCTTTATGAACGCCTTGACACTAACACCGACGATTTAGGCCATTTGACGAAGTTGAAACAATCTGGCACAATGGAAGACTTTATAACCGCTTTTGAGCGATTGGATTTTCGTACAAAGGGCATGTCTGATGTTTTTTTCTGAGAATGTTTTATCAGTGGCCTTATGGATGATATTCGTGCCCATGTCCTCATGGCTTGGCCTTAGAGTTGGGTGGAAGATAATAAAAGAGCCAAGGAAGCACAACAGGTTGTCTCTTCTCAAAACCGAAAACCCTCCTTTATTCCTCACACTAAACTAATCACTCCCACTCCTCCTTCTACTCCACTAAAGATCCAGAAATTGACCAGGGCCGAAATGGTTGAACGCCAACGCAAAGGCCTTTTTTATAATTGTGATGACAAATATTTTCCTGGGCACAAGTGTAAGGAACAAAAGATTTTTATGGCCATCTCAGAGGATGTTGAGTCTCCCCTTGTGTGTTTGTCACCCGAACCCACTGACATGACCCCTCCCTCAGACCCTCTCGAAGTAGAACCGATGATTTCCCTAAATGCTCTCACTGGATTCTTTGCTCCCCAAACACTCATAATAATTGGTTACATTAAGCATAGGAAGGTCATCATTCTTGTTGATAGTGGAAGCACCCATAGTTTTATTCATTGCCGCATTACCCAAGAAAATAATTGCTATATATGTGTCGTCAATAATTTTCAAATCATGATTGCCAATGGTGGGTCCATGAAATGTGGAGAGCATTGTGAAAATGTGCGCCTCCAAATTGGTGAGTACCACCTGAAATTTCATATGTTTGCTATCGACATGGACAGTTGTGACATTGTGTTGGGTGCAGAATGGCTAAGGAATTTGGGCGCCATTCTCATGGATTTTAAGGAATTAACCATGCAATTTGACTAGGAGGGCCAACAATATAATTTCCAAGGCATCACCGTCGGTTCCCTGGAGATCATCAGTTCCCATCACATGGAAAAGCTACTCAAGAAAGTTCATTCTGACATTATTGCCCAACTCCATGCCATACAAGCCACTAAGACACCCTCTATGCTGCAGGACCTTCAATCCATCCTCTCTAAACATCAAGTGGTTTTTTCCACTCCCCAGGGACTCCCTCCTTCCTGTGGTGTTCATGATCATTCCATTCCCCTTTTCCCAGGAAGCATTCCTCCCAATTTTCATCCCTATCGTCACCCCTTTTCCCAAAAAAATGAAATTGAGAAAATTGTTCAAGAACTACTCAACACATGTGTTATCCGCCCTAGTACAATCCCCTACTCTTCTCCTATGGTCATGGTCCTTAGGAAAGAAGGTTCTTAGTGCATGTGTCCTGACTTTCACGCCCTCAACAAACTCACCATTAAAGACAAATTTCCCATTCCTATCATTGATGACCTCTTGGATGAATTGAGTGGCGCCTAGTTCTTTACTAAACTTGATCTTCGTTTTGGCTACCACTAGATCAGTATGAACAAGGCTGACATTCCTAAGACTTCATTTAGAACTCATGAGGACCGCTATGATTTTTTGGTCATGCCCTTTGGTTTGTTTAATGCTCCCTCCACTTTCCAAAGCCTCATGAATCATGTCTTTCATCCTTTTCTCCATCATTTTTTCTTAGTTTTCTTTGATGATATGCTCATCTATAGTAAAACCTGGACAACCCATCTTGCTCATGTGGATCAAGTTCTCCATCTACTCTCTCAGCACCAACTTTTCCTCAAACAATCTAAATGTGCTTTTGGCGCCTCGAAAGTTGAGTACTTGGGTTTTGTTGGCAAGGCCGGTGTCAGGGTGGATCCTAAAAAGATTGAAGCTATGCAAGATTGGCCTCACCCAAAGACTCAAAAACTTGCATGGATTTCTTGGTTTAACAGGTTATTATCACAAGTTTTTTAAGAATTATGGAAAGATTGTGGCACCTCTTACTGCTCTCCTTAAAAATAATTACTTCACTTGGACTCCAGCAGCTGCTCAGGCTTTTCAAACCTTGAAGATGGCCATGTGCACCACTCCAGTCCCGACCCTTCCTAATTTCACAAAGACCTTTGTCCTGGAATGTGATGCTTTCGGGAAAGGAAATTGCGTCATTCTTATGCAAGAGGGTTGGCCTTTAGCCTTTACCAACAAACAAAACTCAAAGAGAAATTTGTGCAAATCCATCTATGAAAAGGAAATGTTGGCTATTAAGCATGTTGTGGATCTTTGACACCCTTATCTATTGGGGAAACGCTTCCAACTTAAGACAGATCATCAAAGCCTCAAGTATTTTATGGAACAATGCCTTTCCTCCCCAGAGCAACAAAAATGGGTGACTAAGTTATTTGGATATGATTATGAGATCATTTACAAGAAAGGAAAAGACAATGTGGTTGTTGATGCACTTTCCAGAAAATATGAAGATGAAGGGTCCCTTTTTTCTCTCTCCTTCATTGTACTAGATTGGCTCCAAGTTTTTCGCCAGGAATGGTTACATGAACCCAAAAGTTCACATCTGATACAACAATTGCAGGCCAATTCTCCAGTCTCCTGAGGGTACTCTTGGCTCCATGATGAGATTCGATACAAAGGCCGTTTGTATTTAAGTAAATAGTTAAAACTTAAATCCACAGAACTTTCTAAGCTTCATGCTACACCCACCGCTGGGCACTCCAGGTTTACCAAAAACTATGATCAGGTCAAAGGTTTTTTTTTTCTGGGATGGTATGAAACATGAAGTTCATAATTTTGTGGATGAATGTGATGTGTGTCAATGCAACAAGGGTGAAACAATCAAATCTCTTGGCACACTACAATTGCTTCTGATTCCACCTTTTATTTGGCATGATATCTCTATGGATTTTACTATAGGCTTATCTAAATCGGGCAATAAATCAGTCATCATGGTGGTATTTGGTCGTCTTTCCAAGTATGCTCATCTATGTGCTCTTCAACACCCATTTACAACATCCACTGTGGCTTAAGTTTTCATGGGTCAGGTCTTCAAGCTTCATGGCATGCCACATTCTATTGTTTCTGATCGCGACCCAACTTTCACTTACAATTTTTGGCAAAAACTATTCAAGCTACAAGGTACCCAATTGCATCCCAGCACATCTTATCATCCCTAGACTTATGGTCAAACTAAAGTTGCCAACAAGTGTTTGGAAACATATTTGAGGTGTTTTGCATCGAAAAGGCAAAATCAGTGGGCTTAATGGTTACCACTAGTTGAATGGTGGTACAACACTTCTTAATATACAACTACCTGCATGACTCCTTTTGAAGTGATATATGGAAAAATGCCACCTTCAGTTCTCTCATATTTTCTAGGTGTCTCAAAGGTCCAGGCAGTTGACCAAACACTTATAGTTCGAGAGGCTATTCTCCGTACCCTCAAAGAGAATTTGGGCATGGCCCATAATCGCATGAAGAAACAAACAGATCAAGGCCGCTTTGAATGTCAATTTGCAGAAGGGGATCAGGTGTTTCTTCAATTGTAACCTTACAAGAAAAATTCCCTCAAGGATGACCATTATCAGAAACTAGTGCCCAAATTTAATGGTCCTTATACCGTTCTCAAGCGTGTGGGACAGGTGGCCTATCAGTTAGATTTTACTAGTCATTATAAGCTCCATCATGTTTTTCATGTTTCCTGCTAAAAGAAGGTGATTGGAACTAAGTGCCAAACTCAAACCAACCTTCTCGAGTTGGATGAAGAAGGATCCATTTGGCTACAACCACAAGCAGTTTTGGACCAACGTGAGCTTCGTCTGCGTCATCGAACCATCAAGGAAGTGTTAGTCCAGTGGAAATATACAACTCCAACAGATGCCACTTGGGAACCAACAACCATTCTGCAACAATTTCCTCATCTCAAGCCTTGAGGAAAAGGTTGTTTTTAAGGGGGAGGACATGTTAGGGACCTAACCCCTCACGCAAGTAGAATAATATATTTCCATAGAATAAAGGTCAATATTAATAAGGCCTAGAAATAAGGAAGAATAAGTCCAATGTAAGAAGACCTAATAGAACCTTCCACTTCTAGAAATATCTTCCTCTAGATTGTTCTTTTTATAGACATATTTAATATAAATAGGATTCGAGGGTATGAGAAGTTTTGTCTTGGATATTATTGTAATAGAGCTCTACTCTGTTGGAGGTTTCCCCCTCGAAGAGGAAAGTGAACATTGCTCTCAGTAATCAAAGTGTTCTTTCTGGTGTTATTTTGGTATCATTTTGGTTTTATTGTGGTGTTGTTATGGTTATATTATTGTTTATCTTCCATTTCTAGCTAATTATTTATGTTCTGCATACTATTTTATATCTGTAATATTACACAAACTTGTAAAACAAACATCTCTATGCATTTTCAAATCGTCTACCCCCAAAGATTCTCAATCCTCAAGGAATATTACACATTTCAGTACATTCTTTTCTGACTATGTCATGCAAACTGTAGTCAATGGCCTCTAATCCCCCTTTGGTGTACTTGTATATATGATGCTCTATATATCACTGGTTTTCATTGAGGTTTCTTCATTAATTTATGTTGTTGTCAGTTTAGGAAATTTGTCCCATTGTGACTCTTGCATGGTAAAATCCTCTTCATGTCTTAGACCATTCCAACTTGATAGTTGAAGCCATTCTTTAGAATGAATTCTAACCAACATACTAACAACATATTTGTAGTGATCGCATTCTTTTCTAGGTTGATGTATAAGCAATATCTTCATCTTCTAGTATCAACTAGTATTCAACTTCAATCTTTCTTTTTATCAACATTTTGAGTAATAAACAATATCTTGACTATATCATAGATCAAGGTTGGATTCAGTTGACAACCTTATACATGGGAATATGTATTGCATCAATGAAGTTACATGTTAAAATAAATCAGAAATTAACCTTCAGTGTTAATATTATTAAGTGAGTATCTATCATGTTCTATTCGACATAGTCCATGGAAGGAAGCTTTAAACTTGCTCAATCAGAACTTGTGTAGTCAAGGTGTGTGCAATTAGGATTGCATGCTCATGGACCATTGATATGATCAATACTCCTTGATATTGGCAATACCAATGAACTGAACAATGATTTCTATGATGGAATTTTTCTTTCCATGAACAGTTACATGATCAAAATCTTCCACCGCATGAATAGATCGACTCAACATACCATTTCAAAAAATAATTTTGGTTATGGATTGTAATGCATCAACTATCAATTCCTCCAAGAAGGATTCCTTCTAGATCTAATTATATTAAACAATGGTACTATAATGAACATTGATGTCTGTTATGTTTTTCTAGGATGCTTACAAGACAAATTTCTTCCCAAGAATGAGAGATGGATTTTGGAAAGAGGATAGAGAGGTTGGTAGTTCTTTGGAGAACAAGAGACAACATGTTCAATCCTGAAGATAAATTCAACTCTGAGATCAAGAACAATTTATGCAAACACAAGGAAAGTTACAAAATTACCACCACAAGAAGTGATCCACTTACTTGCAACAATTCTACTTGAATATTGAGTACAATAAGGGAAACACAAACCATGTTGCAGATTGTCTCAGTTGACCCATGATTGTGGCCCTAACCACAATTCTTAACTCTTTTGGCATGATACCTCCAAGTGGACTCAATTTTATGGCAATGACCCTGATTTTTCTACTATGTATTAGACATTGGGAAAAGGTAAACAAGTTCCAAAGTTTACCTCTAAGATTCACTTTTGTGTTATATGGTTCATCTTTGTGTTCCTTCAAGCGAATGAAAAAATCTAATTTCGGAGGCACATTACGGTCGGGCAAAAACACACTTCATTGTGGAAAAGAAAATAGTAGTACTTCAAAACAATTTCTATTGGGAAAAACTTCGACAGGACGTCAACAAGTATATCAGATTATTCACTGCCTATACCAATGCAAACCCTGCCATTAAGAGGCAGGTGTTGTACACTCCAAGGTATTTATTAAGTATTCAAATATTATACCTATGTATAATATTCTAGGCGGTTATTCTAGTTTGTAAAAATTACACATGTAGATATGTAGGCGAATATTCAATAAAAACATAATTTATTATTAAAACTTGTAATGTTTTGGCGAGTATTATCAATTTAATCATATTTATATAAAAAAAATAAGGGAATTTTCACCAATTGGTGAATTTTTTTCCATAAAATGGCCAAAAAATAGCCAATAGGTAAAATTTCATCCTTGAAAAATAGCCTAGTACACTCCTCTACCTACCCAAGACAAGCCCTAAGAGATAATCTCCATGGATTACATGTCAGGATTTCCCTCCACCTAGCATGGGAATGATTGTGTCTTTGTGTTTGTCAATCGATTATCTAAGATGGCCATTTTGACACCGTGCAATAATTGTATCATAGCATAAGGAACTTCTCAACTCTTATTTGAGTGTGTTTGGGTTCACTTTGGGATACCAATGACCATTGTTTCAAACATGGATGGATAGTTTCTCAATACCTTCTAGTATAGCTTGTAGTCTCTGATGGACACCAAGCTAACCAAATAGACTGCCTTCCACCCCCAAATAGATGGGTAAATAGAGGTGGCCAACAAAATGAGTGTACATATCTTTTGCATGTACAACTCCAAGCATCCACGTACATGGGATGAGAGCCTTGCATATTTTCAACATATTTACAACAGGGCCCTCCACAACTCTAATGGACACAACCCTTTTCAAGTGTGCTTGGGGTTCTATACATTGGGCCCCATTGATGTAGCTCTTCCCATTGAATCTATACAGGAATATTCTTCCCATTCTCAAATTGAGGTAACTAGAGAAGCCAAATTTATTGAATGGATCTGGCGCATCCAACAATAGTTTCATGATATCCTTCAAAAAGCTAATTCCAAGTACAAGCAACAACATGTCCAACATTGGGTTCCACACAAGTACCAAGTTGGTGATAAGGTGTGGTTGCATTTGCAGAAAGAGCACTCCATAGCCCCCCATATGAATCTCATATCACTTAAACATGGGCCTTACACCATCATTAAGAATATGGGTGAGAATTATTTTGAATTAAGTATTCCCCCTTTCCTTGGCTTGCACCCAATATTTAATGTGGAGTTACTTTGAGTACATTTTCCACCTCTACTAGACACCTTCCCCCACATAACTCAACTCTAAATAGCATTGAGAAGGCTACATTGGATCAGATCATGGACACCAATATGAAAGGAACTTTCCAACGGAACATACAACTCTATTAAGTTATCAAATTAGGACATCTTATTCACTAAGGCAAGTGGCTCATTAGGAGTTAGATTCGGAAAATGTTTCCCCATCTGATAAAGGAACTTAACACAATGGGGACCATTTCTTCTTAAGGGGGTGTTAGTGAGTATAAATTTACAAAGTTAAAACAATTTGTTTTGTTGATAATTGAGTCTTGTAGTCATGTCATGGTCTCTTAAAGATCATTTGTCAAGGTTCAATGGTATTTCTATCAATGTAATATCAATGAGGCGATGAGGCATGTGGAGCACTCCTGGTCATTTTTGTGATTATTTTTCTATCCTCAGAATTACCTATGGCCTTATAGCTGAAACAATGGAAAATAAACTATCACATATTGNAGAGAGAGAGAGAGAGAGAGACCGCTGAAACAAAGATTTCACAACAACTTTCCTAGTCGCTGTGAAATGTTATTTTCATCATAACTTTAAGATGAAAAAACTAGGTTTTTCCAAAATGTTTTGTGGAGAGGAATAATAGTGTCAATAATTTGATGACAAAAAATCATCCCAACCCATTTCTCTATTTGGGAGAAAAGGAAAAATTACTAGTTGTTGCGAAATCTCTTGGTTACTGCGAAATTTCATGTAGATGATTGTTTTTGCAGTTAACTTCAAGCGCAGATTTTGAGCATATGTTGATTGATCTCAAAACACTCAAAGAGGTTTTTCTCAAGAAAGGTTTCATATACAAAAAACTCTCTCATGTTTTTCACAGGTGTCATGGTTTGGGATATTCGAAGGGATCTTTAAAGTCGATTTTTAAAGATTTTCCTGTAGCTGACTGTTTTTGCAGTCAACTTCAGGCTCAGATTCCGAGTATATGGTGATTGATCTCAACAAACTGAAATAAGTGTTTCTCAAGAATAGGTTCATATAAAAAAACCTCTCTCATTTTTTTCATAGGTTTCATGGTTTGGGATATTCGAAGGGATCTTTACAACCTATTTTTATATATTTTCGCCTAATTTAATTAGTTAAAAACTAAACCCTAAAAAACAAAAGTTAGTTTGTAACTCCTTCTTGAATGTAAAACCCTGACTCTTTCGACCTGATTGAGTTAGATTGAAATGTAATTCTATATATTGTGAAGGAAATAAGGAGAAATGGGTTGGATACTTGAGGAAAAAGACTCTTTGGTTGTTGTATATATTTTTGAATGTTAATGAAAATATTTTGAGCAGTGTTTCTGGACATTTTGTCTCATAAATTCTTGTGTTGGTGATCTACAATATGTTTTCTTTGTGAATGTTTTCCATATTTTTCATCATTATGTTTATTCTTCTATTATGAGTGAATGATTATAGATTGTGAATTCATTGTTGATGCTCTTTATCTCACATTCAATTTTCCTACATTAGTCTTCTGATATTGTGACAGAACTCATCCACTGCTTGGTGCTCTGTTATAATTGATGTGTTATTTTATTCTCACCACCATACTATAATGCCTATGATGACTGACAGATTTCTATCTACCTAGCCTATGAAGTACATTTGTTCATATCAACCAATTATGAAATATTTGATTCGACCTATCTTTATTATGACTCCATGCCCAATGGGTGTTTCACTCAATCCTACCTCAACATCATAAATTTTTTGTATTTACATACAAATCTGGCCATTGTGCTATAATTTCAGTGAGAGATACCTCTCTGGTTGTAAAGGCCATTTTCCAGCCCAAAGTGGTTCGAAAAAGTTACTTCTATGTTTTCCTTTCACAACCACATAAAATTATAGAGTGATAACATTTTGGCGTCGTTGTCGGGGATGAAGGTAAAATCTTCTTTGGGAAAGAACGATATGGTTTCAAGATATGATTCCTAAGGGAAAATAGAGAATTAGACATAAAACTTGGTTGTATATTTTACCCCGGTGACTCCATTTTCATAAGAATTCAGATTTCATAGTATCAATGGAAACTCCATTGTCAGAATGATTCATTGCTTGAGGGATTTACCGGTGACTCCAATGGACTATGAAGGACTCAGATGTTGCTTCTATCATTTCAAGGTATGCATGCTTGGACTTTTCATAAATTTATGGTTTCCCTAATCCATTACCCAAGGATGAATATTTTTTAAGGAGTGACCCAAAATTTAGTGGAGAGGATTTGAGTTTAGCCTTGAAACATATCTTAGGTTTCCATGACTTTACTGATCTTCTTAGAATGAAGAATGAAGATGTATTTCTTAGATTGTTTTATGATTCGTTCCAAGGAAAATGTAGAATTTGGGCTGAAGGTTTTCCTACTAGGTCCATTAGATCTTTTTCATCTTTTTCACTCATCTTTCTAGAAACATGGATGGAGAAAACAGAGTTTGTGGCAGCCCCTGTTTCCATTCAAGGTTTTAAAGAATGGAATGATATGTACACCAATGATGAAGTGGATGAAAACTTTTCTTCATTTTTTTCTTCTTATTTAAAGTCATGCAAATGTAGCTTGGAAGATAAAATCTAGTTTTTAGATGAATTTTCCAGGGACATTGAAAAAGAGATTGAAGCTTTAGAAGATCAGGAAATATCCCAAATTCTTCCATTACAGGGTATTTCTTTTGAAGTTTCATTTCAGCAAAAGCAAAAAGACACATTGTTGCCTTTGATCTTTGATATTGAGGATCAAAAAATAGAATATGGCTTCTATGATTTTTATGATCCTGTAGCTGATTATATGGAGGAATTTTTCAGTCTAAACTCTCAACGATGTTTTCACTATGAATACCAAATTCATCATTAGTTTCATTTTCCATTACAGTGTCTAGTTTTGATTTTGTTCAAGAATGGTCAAGGAGTCAAATTATTTGAGGATATTCTTGATTGGCTATATTGGAATTTTTGTATCACTTGATTGAGTAGTGATTTTCAACATCTTAGAGTAGGATGATGTATATAAATAAGTTGTCCAAATCAACATCTCTTTTCAGTTTTCAGTATGCAGTAATTTCAGTTTGGTTTGCAGCAATGTACAAGTTAGTTTGAAAGTTGTGGGGTATATGTCTTGGGAGCAGCCCAATGGATAATGCACTGGATTTGAGGTTCTTTTCTACCTCATAGGGAGGATAATGTCCCCATTGGATCCTATGTGCTAGCGAGAAAAACCCCCCTTTAACTACACTAGGGTTCAAAATGTAGGCAGAGCAAATAACCATCTTAAAGCTAATAAATTCTCTATACTACCCCAAACATACCAAAAATAATGTATAGAAAGAAAAGAGAGAAGAGATCGGGTAACTATACCTCTAATCCCACGTTTGGTGATGATATCCTCATGCTTGGAAGTTCCACTGACTGGACGTCTCCTCCCAGGGTTGACCTGCATCCAAAGATTGACAAACAAAGAACTACAAGCATCTTATTCCATATATAAGTTAGGTTTAGATGTTAGAATGTCAAGCATAAATCAATAAAATTACTCAAGACACCATCATTTGGGACATGAAAATGTGATTCTTTTATTCATAATACAAAGATTATACCTTTACAATCTAAGTCAGCCACCGTTCCGCGAACCTGGTCCAAGATCCTCTTCACCATGCTCCAAGTGCACCTTGTATGAAATTCTTTTCTCAACCTTCTAATATCTTCTATAGGAAGGAATGGGTTAAATGGAGGAAGAAGGGGTTGATGAGGGAATGTTGAGGCAATTTCTCACAAAAGGAAACAATATCTTGGGCAAGGAGGGGAAGTGAAATCGGGCAGAGTTTCATTGTTCTTATGCTTATATGTGAAATGAGACCCCAACACCTCCTTTTATATGACAAAAGGATGGTTATTCAGTTGGGTGACGGGATATAGCAGGTGGATTAGTTGGGAAACTTCCAATAGCCCGTAAATTCAACGAATTCCTTGCAACTTTTTATTTTTTGAAAATTTTGAAAGTATACGTGGGTTGTAATGGTGCATCATGCGTACGTACGTGAGCTGTAGTGGTGAAACAAGTGTATGTACATGGGAAGTAATGGCGGATGGCACGTACATCTTCTAAAAAATGGTTTTCTAAGAAGAGCTAGTCAACAGTGCTTTGGAAAAATATGCAAGTAAGAGGGACAAGGACATGTATGCATGAATAGGGCAATTTTGGGATATAAAAAATGCCCCCTAATGTGTGAGGCCAGAAGATCAATTAGTGGCCGAAATACATTACAACTTCATCAATGTATGAAATCGAGTGAGCCCGGGACCAAAGTTCGGGAGGTGCCATCTGCAAAACAACAATTGTCTCTCTGAGGTGGGAATACCCATGCTCAAGATGAAATAAATCATGGCTTCCAATCAAATACAATGCATATCCATGTCATATAACTATATAAAGTGTATCTGCGAGCAATACACGATGAATCTACATCTCAAAATCAAAGATATACAAATATAGTATCCATCTTCAAGAAGCTAGTGACGCATGATGGATAGAGATGAGGTCTTCATAGCTCGAGAAACAACTTCAAGATCTTCAAAACTCAGGTAGGAGTATAATGGGAGTGCATAACTCAGTACCTGAGGGATTCAACGACTTGTCGGGAAAAGACATGAGGACCTTGATGATCATGCAGAGAACTTCGTCGATTTTGAATCAGGAATTGACTAGACTCTCGAGATGGCTGATTCATGAGGTCAAGAGACAAACTGTAGAAAGGCTGACTCAGGTTGGGTGAAACTTCCCTTGGAAAAAATAATGAAAGATGATTAGATTTAGGAAGCATGACATTGACATAAGTTCACGATGCAGGAGGCAACACAAGCTCTACATGGGTTTGGAAGAGTAACCAAATGGAGGGGGACACAACTCTATGTAGCGAGAACAACTTCCTAAGGTCATAATAGATCTCAATTCTTAACGAACAAACGGAATGATGTGATTTGTCCAAGGGTGACTCTTTGTGCTGCCGAAAAAATAATACATATTTGTCATCCCCTCTTTTTGGAATATTTGTTTTTTTTGTCTTTTTCAATTTTTTAAATAGATTGAAAATGAATAAAAGAATGTTATGTTACAAAGGAGGAACAAGTGTTGCAAGCAAGCATACTAGTTATAAGCGCAAGTAACATACTAATTCTCAGAGTAAGGAGACATGTGTAGGAAAAGGACACTCAGGGAAAATTCCTCCATGGGTCAAGGTGTCAGGTCGCAGAGGAAAAAAGTGTTACAAGGTTTGCATATAAGGCATGCTTCAAAGATTCAGTTGAGAGCAACATGGAGCCAGAATTAGGCCAAAGATGTAGATATGAAAATGTGATTAATAAAGACACAATGAAACCCCCTTCAATGTAATTTTAACAAGCCCAGAGAAGGTAATCTCAGTAGTTTTTTCACGTTTATAGAGTCTGAAAAAATGTAAAAGAAGACTCCAAGGAGTACCTTTTTTGGAGATAGTCTAGTCGATTCTAAAAAGGGTTAAACTTGCACTAAAAAGATGTTTATTCAAAACCATTTTAATGAGTGTGACAAAGAAAATATCTCTCGAAAATGTTTTCAATTTTAAGGATTTTGAAAAGAGATTAACTATGGAGTCACATCCTTTTTCTAAGTTTAGTCTCCTTAGCCTAAAAAAGTATAAAAGTTGTTGAGGAGAACTTTCACGGTGAGACGAATCTCTCGAGGCATGACTTTTTCTGCTATAATCTACACACTGGAAAAGGGGTAAACTCATGCCAGTAGATGTTCTTCTTATTGATTAATTGGGTTGGTTGTCATTGATGTCAACCCTTGAACAAAGTCTGGTAGCGAATTCTGGTAGCACAGTGGTTTGGGTAAGGGACCCAACTTTGTTTGATGGATAATGGTATGAGTTTTGATATATTTGCAGGTAAGAATATTCTATATGGATATTACATGTCATGCCATTTCTAGTGGTATGTGGAATGTCACATAACTCCTCACGGTTAGAGAGTTAAGTCCATGTGAAGTTGGAGAACCCTCATGAGTCATCTAGAAGCCCTAAAAGGTCAAAGTAGTCAAAGTGGTTTAAGAGATTTTAAAAGGTAAATAATAAAGTGAAGTGATGAGTGTACTATAAGTCAAAGTGAATACAAAAGAAATTATTTAAATAATAAAGTTAGTGGAGAAATTACTAAGCTGACAAGTGGTTAGAAGTGGGTTAACCCTAAAATAAGGAGAATGAGTTAAGATGGTTAAAAGGTAACCCCTTAAGGAAGCTACATGAAAGTATAAATAAGAGACAAGGTTGTCTCATTTTAATCACACTTGAGCATATTGAATATCTATGGGTGACTGAGGTAACCAAAGGATATCCAAGCCAAATTGCAGAGGGAAGGTGAAGTAAAGAAGGCCGAAATTCAAGGGAGGATAAATTCTTTTGATGATGTTTTCTAAGGTATGTTATTTACAGGTCATCTCACCATTTTCACAATAACGTTTTTTCTAAAATGATCCAGACAATGAAATTGGGAGGCCATTGAGGAAACATATCCAAGTAGTTGTGATACAAATTTAAGCTTGTGGGTCGTTGTATTTTTGGAGTTACACGTCGTGGAAAATAAGGTTTGTGGCTAGTCCTGAAACTAGTCTAAAACATGTGTTTTGGGTAAAAATGTCATAAATTATTCATAACAGATCCAAATTTAGTAAGACTAAATGTATTGGTTAGAGTACATTTTGTAGTATTATGTGTACAATTTTTAGATCCATACAACAAATATTCCGTGCGGGGAACACTCTACAAGTTCACTCTCTAGAATAAGCCAGAATTCAAAAAGGTATGCCATTTTTGCTATAACTCTTTTTCTAAGAGGTTTCAAGTAGTGAAGTCTGGAGGAATTGGATAAAAGACACTAAAGAACATTGTGTACCATTTTTAGATATTTATTCATTACAAGTACATAGTTATGATTATTTCAAGTTAGGGTTGTGGACTAATGCAAAATTAGTCATGTGAGACTAAAGTAAAGTTTGATGAAAATGATAGTCTCTTCTTGTTAAAATTAATGAAGGTTTGCAGGTATGTGATCTTATACACTAGGTCTATTACAGAGTTACAAATCATATTTGTATGATGAAATTGATGAGGGCTTTTGGTTGAGGTACATGTGGGTAGATGTTTGAGACAAGTAGTTGATGAGTTGGCACATACATGAGGTGTATAGTTGATGATGTTGGTACATCATGATGATTCATAGTTGATGAGTAGTTGATACATGATTGATACATACTTGGTACATGGTTGGAGGCACTTGTTAGTAGCATTGTTGACACATGGTTTATGGATGATGTTGCATACTTGTATTGGTATATTATTAGAATTACATATTGATCTTGGTGATGATTATGAGTTGTTGTGTTATGCTTGGTTCTTGCACATCTCTGAGAGTTGTCTTGGTGATTGATTTCGATGAGTAGATATGATTTGGTTTATAATATTGATGAGACAGGTTGTTGTGATAGGTTGTTTGGACAGGTTGTTGTGACATGTTATTGGTACAAGTTTGGTGTATGGTTGATGCACTTGTTCATGGTACAGGTTGAGGTACATGTTGGTGGATGGTTGATGCACTTGTTTATGGTATAGGTTGATTAAAGGTTGTTTGGTACAGGTTGGTGCATGGATTATGCACTTGTTTATGGTACAGGTTGAGATACAGGTTGATGCATGGTTCGGGTTATTGGTACAGGTTGTTTGGTGCAGGTTGATTGGTACAGTTTTAAAACAATATATCTCACAGTGATAGTGTGACAGTGGTTCCATCATTCTACTTCTACATCAGGGTGGTTAGACAGGGCAAGGATAGGTGGTTGTAGCCACCTTCTGGTTGTAGCTAGAGAACATAGGTGGTCGTAGCCTCCTTCTGGTTGTAGCCAGAGAATTGGGGAGTTGGAGCTTCCCTCGAGTTTTAGCCTGAGAAATTAGGGGGTTGGAGCCTCCTTCTAGTTGTAGCTAGAAAACAAAGGAAGTTGGTGCTTCCAATGAATGTAATTCTTAAAGACATATAAGAAAAAAAATTCTGTGGTTTTCTCCTGCTTTGGGTTTCCACATAAAAACATTGGTGTATAGTGTATGTGTATGATTTCTCATTTGTTCATTGTTTATTTGCTCTGCAACTATTGGATGATAATGCTACATTGATATAACACTTTCATATTCTGGTTAAAAAGGATTGAATTTCTCTATTATTGATTCACCCCCCCTCTCAGTAATCCAACAATTGGTATCAGAGTAGGTTCCTTCAGGGAACAATTTAACCACAGGAAGAAGATCATGGATTATTCTGAGAATGGAGTACCACTATTTAATGGTCATATTGGTTTAAAGTATGAGATGTGGAGCATAAGGACGAAATTAGTTTTATAGGCACATGGGCATTATATTTGACTATCAGTCGTTACAGGATATGATAGTTCAAAAAGGGAAAATACTGTAGCCAAGAAGGAATTGAAGAAGAATAAAAAAATAGCAATGGATTTCAGCTTGGAAGGATTACCTAATCCGGTAAGAGAAAAGGTTGGTAAATTTTCATCAGCCAAAGAACTTTGGGATAAGTTACATGACATATATTCTTCACCCATCACAGATTCATAAAATGCCAAAGAAGATGCAGGTATAGATCAAGAAGAAATATGTTCACCATGTCAAACAGATTCAGAAGATGAAGAGTACATAATCAACAAAGGTATGTTGTTTTGCTTTAATTGTGAAAACACAGACATCTTGAAATAAAATACCATGAAGGAAATGAAACAAAAAAAAAATTGAAAAAGAAGACACCTATGAGGAAGAATTGATTAGTGTTTTAGATGAACTAAGAGAAGAAAACAAGTCACTCAATAAATAATTTATGAAACAAAAGGAACGTGTTCACATTTTTGAAGAAGCCCAACAGGTCATCGAGAACTTAATAACTTAGCTAGAAGAAGCCAGAAAGATCAAAGAAAATCTTGAATATCAAAAGTAATGTTTGGAAGCCAACATAGCAGCACAGAAGGAAGAAGCAAAAATGAGAGAGGATAATGACAAATCATATTAAGGAAAGAACTAACGATATAAACCAGCTTGAGTCAGATTTTGGTCAAGAAGAGAAAGTACTTGAAGAAGAAATAATCACATTAAAAATTCAGCTCAAAGAAGCGAAGAGAACATAAGAAGTCATGAATTCTCAGATATTAAAGAAAGAAGAAGAGGTTGAGAAGTTTGAAGAAGAAGTTGTCACATTGAGAAGTAAAATCGTCAAGCTCAAAAAGAATGTTGAAGAGACAAAAACATCCACATCAATTATAGAGAATGAAGAGAAGCACTCTAGGTTGCTAGAAAAGAAGAATGAAGAAAATAGAAAGAGTTATGCAGAAGTATTCAAAGGAAGGAATCATGGTCAACCAGAATCTAAGAAAACTATTGAAGATACATCTTCAAAAAGACCATTTGTGTTCAATCCACAAAGAAGCTTCAATCATGATCATGATCAGTCAAGGAAAAATTTCCGAAGGACTACATCACAAAGAAGATCATTCACTCCCAGGTATGCAAATTTATTTTATGGTCATTCTTTTTATTGTACTAATTTTGGACATAAGGTTGCAGATTTCAGCGACTATAAAAATGTTCAAGAAAGAAATGCTTATGTGGCCCCACGTAACATTGAATGTTACAAATGTCATAATTGTAGACACAGAGCTAGTGATTGTAGAAGCATGATCGATACTTCCATGAAAGAGAACATTGATATCAGATATAAGAAAGTATGGATAAGAAAACACGAAGAACAAGTGAACAAATAATAGGTCCCAGATATCACAATATTGGCAATAAAACGAGATGAAGAAAATTCTACAGAGAAAAAGAAAGATGTTAGATATAGAAAGGTTTGAAAAATAACTGAAAGAAAAGAAGGACAGGTAAATAAGGAACAGGTTCAATATATTGTACTTTCAGGCATTGTAGTGAAAGATGAATCCATAGATAGAAAGAAAGAAGTCAAATATAAGAGAGATGATGAATCTACCAATGAAGATGACGATGAATCTACCAATGAAGATGATGATGAATACACATCAGATCAGGAATTGTTCTGAGCCATCCGGCTTAGAGAGTCCTAGGTAATATGAATACTAGACACGGGGATTCTATGCGATAGCTGTGATAGACCAAAGAACCATCCTTCGAGCAACTTGAAGAGTTTGAGAAGACATATTCATAGGAGTCAGTTAGCAGAAGTACAATTTGATAGATTAATCAAGACTTCATGATAGTATAGTGATAAATGGGTCAACATTATGGACAGTTGCGCAAGTAGAGTCTTGGACAGTATGGACAGAGATGGATTCGTAAGAACACTTAGCCGGTTTGGACAAATATATGACAGTGGACGAGAGCATGGATTCATAGATTGGTTTAGAGAGTGGTTTAGAGACAAAGGAACATTATCATAATTGATTATAATTACACAGGAAATGGCTCTAAAAATGCTAATGGATTCCAAAATGACAGATATTTTTTGGACACATGCAATGCATACAAAAGTTCACATTCAAAACAGAGTAATGCTCAGAAACAACAATGACAAAACTCCCTACGAACTATGGAAAGGAAGTGGAGACAACAATCTCTACATCAAGGTAACTCAAGGTAGTATTTTATTAATTGAAATTTATGTTGATGATATTGTTTTGGAAGAACTAATGAAAGGTTAAGACCTAAATTTGCAAAGGATATGCAGAATGAATTTGAAATGTCATTACTTGGAGAACTATCCTTCTTTTTGGGTCTTCAAATATGTCAAAACAACCAAGGAATTTTTATTTCTCAAACTAAGTATATAAGAGAAATGATAAAGAGGTTTGGAATGAAAGATTGCAAACTAGTTACCACTCCTATGCAAACCAGTTGCAAGTTGAGCAAAGATGATGATTCAAAGTCTCCAAACCAGAGGCAATACAGGTCAATGATTGGTAGATTACTATATGTGACAACATCCAAACTAGATGTAATGCATGCAATTGGACAGGTGGCATGATTTCAAGCAACACCAAAGGAATCACATGTATTAGTAGTGAAGAGTATTTTCAGATATCTCAAAGGAACAAAAGAGTTTGGATTATGGTATCCAAAAGGAAAGGATCTATCACTTATTGCCTACATAGATGCATATTGGGGAGGTTTCATTGATGACCGGCAAATAACTAGTGGAGCAACATTCTACTTAGGTGAGTGTTTAGTATCATGGTTAAGTAAGAAAAAATCATTAGTATACTTATCTATAGCCGAGGCATAGTATATTGCAGCAGCAACATGTTGTACACAGTTTCTTTGGATGAAAAAAACTCTAAAATATATACAGGTTGAGTATGATGATCCCATTCCAATCTATTGTGATAATACAAGCACCATCAATATCTCAAAGAACCCGGTGATGCAGTCCAAGACAAAGCAAATTCCAATAAAGTATCACTTTCTATGGGAATAGGTTACATAGAAGAACATCTAATTTGAATATGTGGGCACAAAAGAACAAGTGGCATACATCTTTACAAAACCTCTTCCAAGAGAAGCCTTTGAGTATCTTCGCCAGAGAATCATAGTAATTTATACTCCAAAATGAATGATTTTGAATGCTTATCTTATGTCTTATATCTACACGAGGAAGCACCATAAAGAGGACAGTTCAGGTTGGAAGATTAGTTTCAAGAAGATTTCAGGTAGGGGGAGTATCCCCAAGGACAGTTCAGTTAGGGGGAGAAACCCCAGATGGAAAGATACATTTTCCATTGATGACAAAGAGGGAGAGATTTATCAGATGCAAAGGTAAATGAAAAGGTAAAGGTAAAGGGGGAGCATGAGTGACATGAATTCAGTATTGCATCAGAGTGTTTCCATCAATGCCAAAGGGGGATATTGTTTATTAATTGGGTTGGTTGTCATTGATGTTAACCCTTGAAGAAAGTCTGGTAGTGAATTCCGGTAGCACAATGGTTTGAGTAATGGACCCAAGTTTGTTTGACGGATAATGGTATGAGTTTTGATATATTTGTAGGTAAGAATATTCTAGTTGGATGGTACACACCGTGTCATTTCCAGTGGTATGTGGAATGTCACATAACTCCTCACGGTTAGAGAGTTATGTCCATGTGAAGTTGGAGAACCCTCACGAGTCATCTAGAAGCCCCAAAAGGTCAAAGTAGTCAAATTGGTTTAAGATATTTTAGAAGGTAAATAATAAAGTGAAGTGATGAGTGTAATATAAATCAAAGTGAATAAAAAATAAATTATTTAAATAATAAAGTTAATGGAGAAATTACTAAGTTGACAAGTGGTTAGAAGTGGGTTAACCCTAAAATAAGGAAAGTGGGTTAAGATGGTTAAAAGGTAACCCTTTGAGGAAGCTACATGAAAGTATAATTAAGAGGCGAGACTCTCTCATTTTAATAACACTTGATCATATTGAATATCTGCAGGTGACTGAGGTAACCAAAGGATATCTAAGCCGAATTTCAGAGGGAAGGTGAAGTAAAGAAGGCCAAAATTCAAGGGAGGATAAATTCTTTTGATGATGTTTTATAAGGTATGTTATTTACAGGTCATCTCACCATTTTCACAATAAATGTTTTTTCTAAAATGCTTCAAATGGTGAAATTGGGAGATCATTGAGGAAACATATCAAAGTAGTCGTGATACAAATTTCATCTCGTGGTTCGTTGTATTTTTGGAGTTACACGTCGTGGAAAATAGGGTTTGTGGCTAGTCCTGAAACTAGTCTAAAACAGGTGTTTCGGGTAAAAACGTCATAACTTCTTCACAACAGATCCAAATTCAGTAAGACTAAATGTATTGGTTAGATTACATCCTGTAGTGTTTTGTGTACAATTTTCATCCATACAACAAATATTTTGTGCGGGGAACACTCTACAAGTTCGCTCTCTAGAATAATCTAGAATTCAACAAGGTATGCCATTTTTTCTATAACTCCTTTTCTGAGAGGTTACAAGTAGTGAAGTATGGAGGAATTGCATAAAAGACACTGAAGAGCATTGTGTACCATTTTTAGATCTTTATTCATTACAGGTACATATTTATGATTATTTCAATTTAGGGTTGTTGACTAATCCAAAATTAGTCATGTGAAACTAAAGTAAAGTTTGATGAAAATGCTAGTCTCTTGTTGTTAAAGTTAAGGAAGGTTTGCAGGTATGTGATCTTATACACTAGGTCTATTACAAAGTTACAAATCATATTTGTATGATGAAATTGATGAGGGATTTTGGTTGAGGTACATGTTGAGTACATGGTTGAGACAAGTATTTGATGAGTTGGCACATACATGAGGTGTATAGTTGATGATGTTGGTACATCTTGATGAGTCATAGTTGATGAGTAGTTGATACATGATTGGTACATACTTGGTACATTGTTGGAGGCACTTGTTAGTAATAATTTTGACACATCATTCATGGATGATGTAGCATACTTGTATTGGTATATTATTAGAAGCACATATTGATCTCGGTGATGATTATGAGTTGTTGTGTTATGCTTGGTTGATGCACATATTTGAGAGTTGCCTTGGTGATTGATCTCGATGAGTAGATCTGATTTGGTTGATAAGATTGATGAGACAGTTTGTTGTGATAGGTTGTTTGGATAGGTTGCTGTGACATGTTATTGGTATAAGTTTGGTGCATGGTTGATGCACTTGTTCATGGTATAGGTTGAGGTACAGGTTGGTGCATGGTTGATGCGCTTGTTTATGGTACAAATTGATTACAGGTTGTTTGGTACAAGTTGGTGCATGGTTTATGCACTTGTTTATGGTATAGGTTGAGGTACATGTTGATGCATGGTTGATGCATGCTTCAGGTTATTGGTATAGGTTGTTTGGTATATGTTGATTGGTACAGGTTTACAACATTATATCTCACAGTTATAGTATGACAATGGTTCCATCATTCTACTTCTATGTCAGGGTGGTTGGATGGGGAAAGGACATGTGGTTTTAGCCACCTTCCGGTTGTAGCCGAAGAACATAGGGGGTTGTAGCCTCCTTTTGGTTGTAGCCAGAGAATTGGGGAGTTGGAGCTTCCCTCAGGTTTTAGCCTGAAAAATTAGGGGGTTGGAGCCTCCTTCCAGTTGCAGCTGGAAAACAAAGGAAGTTGGTGCTTCCAATGAATGTAATTCTTAAAGACATATAAGAAACATAATTCTATGGTTTTATCCCGCTTTTGGTTTCCACATAAAAACACGGGTGTACTGTGTACGTGTGTGATTGCTCATTTGTTCATTGTTTATTTACTCTTCAACTATTGGAAGATAATGCTACATTGATATAACACTTGCATATTGTGGTTAAAAAGGATTGATTTGATCTATTACTGATTCACCCCCCCTCCCAGTAATCCAACACTTTTTGACCAATTTAACGAGTGTGAAGGAACAAGGTCACTCAAAGATCTTTTCAATTTCAGGGAGTTTGAAAAGAGCTTAACTATGGACTTCGTGGGGGTTCCTTTTTCGTAAGTAATCTCCAAGGCCGAAAAAAGGTGATAAACCAAAACCAAGGAGAATGTTCCTTTTTCAAAAATTTAGTTCCTCAGGCCCGAAAAAGGGTTAAACGTACGCTTGAGAATACTCTTCTAGCGAACAAAAGTTCCTAGAGCATACCTTTATTCGTGAAATTGACTGCCCGGACCGAAAAATGGGTAAACTACCATCAGACAGACGTGCCTTCAAATTTGAGTTTGGCGAGCATGAAGGGAAATTAGATTGGTCGACAATATTTTCATGTTTAGAGAGTCTGAAAAGGGCTTAAAGAAGACTCCAAGGGGCTACCATTCTCAGTTAATCTAGACAAGATCGAAAATAATAAATACAGTCTCGTCGGATGTTTCTTTCATATTTCAAATTGAGCTTGAAAGACCACAAAGTGTGATCATTTGGGAGTCCTGAGGGGTAGAGTCTACACAAACACTAGGAATATATAAAGGGCCAACCTGAAATAACGCCAAATTAGGATGGTAATTATCAGATGCAAGCTGGTCGATAGTGACAATTCTTCCATTGTGAGGGAAATGCATCACTCGGAAGAGCGTAGACACCACAATGTTCATAGCATATACATAATCACTCCCAAGAAACATATTGAAATCTAATGGACTTTGTGCCACTATAACATTGATGAGGAAATTCTTCCCACCTAACGAGATAGGTAGATGAGGAAGAACACCCAAATATTCACTAGGACGTCTGTCAAAATCCAACAACTCATGCGAAGCAATCACAAGCTTGGGAGAACCCAAAGTTTGCCAAGTCGAAGAGGATAAAACACTTGTGGAGGCTCATTCATCTACAATACATCGGTAAATTTTATTTCAATTAACTTCAACCCTAATTTGAAAGGGTGCAGAACAAGGAAGACGAGGCTCAACAAGGTCATTCCAATCAAAGGAAACCACCCTAGGGCTTGGAGGGGGTGTGCTTGAAGTGAATGGAATGCCCCCTTGTTTTGAAAGTATTGAATTGGAAATGCTAAAAACATAGTCATTAGACACATCACTCCCCAAGAGAAGAGTGGGATCAGCCAAATATTGCATCGGTGTGACCACTTTGATAGACTCGATACTCTCCAAGAGAAGAGTGGGATCAACCGAAGACTACATTGATGTGACCACTTTCTCAACCACTGGTTGAATAGGCTGCGAGACAACATGGTCTATGGGCACATCACCCCCAAAAAGAGGAGTGGGATCAACTGAAGATTACATCGGCATGACCACTTTCTCACCCACTGGCTGAATAGGCTATGAGGAAACCTTAGAAGAATCAGAATCAGAAGATCTCGCAGACAGGGACCACAATCTTCGTACCTCTGGAAGGCCAGGGCATAAATGAGTAAGGTGATCTCCCTTGCAAAGCTTACAAGGGAACTTAGGCTTATATCCTATCCATCTAGGTTTATTAACATAATCAATGCCCCCAACATGACTACCAGTGGCTAGTTTCACATCTCCAACATGACTTGCAGAGGTTGGTAATGGGTTGATAACATGACTCGCAGAGGCTACAAACCTATTGCCAATATGACTAGCAATGAATGGACTTTTCCCCCCAGCATGACTTGCAAGGGCTGGGTGCTTTCCCCCAACATGACTTGTAGAGGTTGGGTGCTGGTATTCAACATGACTCGTAGAGGTTGAGGAACTATCTCCAACATGACTTGTGGAGGTTGGTGATAGAACTCCAGTATGACTTGCATGGACTAGGTTCATGCTCCCAACATGACTTGCATAGGCTAGGTGTTGGTCTTCAACATGAATTGCATAGGTTTAGGACCTATCTCCAACATGACTCCTAGAGGTTGGTGATTTCTTCTTCCTATTCTTCCTCTTTCCATTTCATTTAGACTTCCGATTACTAGCATCTATACTTTCACCAAATAAGGTAGAAGGAGGAGGAGAAGACTTTGTTGACAAAGGAACATCAACATGATGCCCATGACATAAAGTGCTTAACTAAGAAGTGTCAAGAGCATTTGGGACATTTGGAATGGTACCCGACCAAACCGGTAGTCCCACATTCAACCCAGGAGTGTACAAAGTGGCCATCAAAGGGACACCAACGTTTCCGAAAAAAGGAAAAGCACAAGAATCCCCTTTTGAAGGGGTTCCTTGGTTGTTATCGTCAGGAACTTTATCCATGAATATCTTATGCATAGGTTCTCCCCTTGTGGGATCGTTCAAGTCCATAAAACTCTCACACATTGACTCTGGTGAACCAATGTTATAAAAAACAACACCTATAAAGAGACAACTCCACGTTTCTAAGTGGAAAACCGAAAGCCCTCACGATCGACGGTGTGGGAATTCTACCACCTCAAGTTATATACCCAAAGTAATGACTGACTAAATCACTATGGAAAAATAGGGAGCACAGAGCACACACTAAAAGTTCCTAAAGGAAAATCAAGTAGACGTCTATCTAGTAGGAAGGACAATTACGCCAATCGACACTAGAGCAACTAACTGGTGTAAGTGCAACTCAAATAGGGAAGCACCCTCTGGGTATACTCTGCGAAGAGAGATCTGACGTCTGCCCTAGGTACCGTGGTATACCTTCGCAGTCACCCGTGTAAGTCCCTAGAATATGGGAAACTAGGTTGCCAGCTCGCAGACAATCACCAAGAGGGTATAGTCAATAGTTGGGCAGATCATAATGAGAAAGATAACAAGTCTGAAGCCTATCAAGGGTATCGAAAGAAAATGGTCTGGAAGACAATAGAGGATCTCGAACGGATTCAAGGTCCATGAAGCTCTGTAGGCAAATGTAGTAGATATTATTCTCGAGACAGGCCCTCAATATATGTTCACCACTACATTCAGTCCGGCTTTGGAGGGGTTATCTCTTTTTCCTTTCCTCATGCGATCTCATGTTTAACCCCTGTGTTAGAGGGGGGTCCTATATAACTTTTATGACACTAGACTTAAGCACTCCCTAACTCAGACTCTAATGTTTGATTTAATGTCCTTGAAGAGTTTCCTCTCCAACCTAATTCAAGGCCCTAACCCTAAACTAGTTGGTTGACCCTGCATACATAAAAAGTCTAGTTTATTTTAGATTAAGCATTCTTTTTAAAGGCTTGATTTACTTACAAGGTGTGGTAGTGAAACTAATGTTGTTAAGACTCTTGCAAAAAATGAAACTTATAATAACACTGGAAAAGAAGGATTATCTTTCTTGTTTTTCTTTTGAAATTCTTTCAAGATGAGAATAAAAAACAACACTATGCTAATTTCTTTTTCTTTTTCAAATAACAATGCAAAGCAAATGCAAAGAAAGAAAGAGACCTAACAAACTAAGTTTTTTTTTTTCTTCCAATCAAAGCAGAACTAACAAAAGATGCTAAAAGAAATTGATGAATACACGATTCGTGCTCCCCCTGGGCCATGAGGGGTGTTAGTCTCTAACCTTGTTTTTTATTGAGTGAGTATCCCTAGTCCCTGTCCTCTCCCTTTTCATGAATTTCTATCAAAAACTTTGTTTTTACCTCTTGGCTTGGAATATTATTTTTCATTTTTTATTGCATTTTTAAATGATTTTTAAGGTTTTTAAAGATTAGGATTCGATATGATAATATTTTGTCACATCACTTGTCATTTCATTATTTGAATTTTCAAAATTTTCCAAGTTAGAAAAAGCACTGCAAGATTAGTGCTATTCCCATAGCGTCGGGAATGATCATGGTTTTGCATGCGCCACCTTGCCCAGATCGTGTCCTAACTTTTCAAATCATGATTAGAAGATCTGCCTACTTCTTTATGATCTATTTTGGGTTGCTATTTTTATGATAACAAAATTATACTAACGATTGAGCTGTACTCGCCATACCTGCATCAAATCAACACATCCGATCACCATGGATAAAATCATCATCTTATTATTTTAGTATGTTTGTTATTTTATGTAGGGATTGTAGATCAAGAAACAAATTCTGGTTTTAAACAGCTCTGGGGAATCAAGGATTCAACCATCAATCTTCTCAGAATTATCTACAAAGTCATATTAGTGGTATGGCACCCAAAATGAGTGGCTAGATAATCAAACTAGAACTAGAAGGCACATAGTTTCTTGAATAATTCCCTCAGATGGGGAAAACATTTAAGGATGTTGGATGGTTCGATTTCTTCTCAACGTTCTAGGGGAATGATGAACAGATTTCGATGATTTTTGCATAGAATTTTGACGTTTTTGAATCTGTGGTTGGAAAACTTCTGATGCATGTGACAAAACATTCTATTGCTAAAGCTTGCAGATTTCCTATGTATGGAGAAAGATGGTGGAAGAAGGAGAATGTGGTCATGGAATTTGTAAACGAGTTTCTAATTCTAGAGAAGCAAAACCCTAACTGGAGCAAGGGTATACCACACAACTGGGTAAGGAAAGAACGACACACTACCTTGCTAATTATACACGGGTACATTACATGTGAAAGCAGATTTTCCTTTGTTTATCTTTATCATATCATATTGTTGATTCATATAAATGGTGATTATCCTCTTAACTTACCCTATTTTCTGTTAAAAAGTTTATCCAAGATGTCTAAGAGGGTCCAATCCCATCCTGCTATGGAAAAAAGTATTCTCTTTCATTAGGGTTTGATTAGAACATTAGTAGTCTCCTCCTTAAATGAAGTCTAGAGATCTTGGGAGTGGTTAATCCAGTCTTTAAAACTAGATTTACAGTCAACTAAATCCAAAACTGTTAAGGGGAATAAATCAGCCAAACAGAAGTATTCTCCTCTAGCCACTGATTTTTTAATAAAAGAAGAGACACCTGCAACTAGGGTAACTTGGGCCAGCAAGAGAAAATTGCAAACTCAGAATTCCATTGGAGAGTTTCTTGTAGGTGAATACCATGAGAGAGATACCACTAGTCAAAGTAAGAAGCCTAAAACAAATGAAGACGCTGATATCTATCGTGATCCAGATATAAATATGGAAATTGATGAATATGAGGATTACACTCCCAACCCAATTTAGACTCCATTCAAATAGAAACAACAATTTGCAAGTAAGAAGAATGCAAAGGGTAAAAAACATAGCAAAAAAGCAAAAACTTGTACCTAAATTCCCTAGGAGGAATTCCACCATAGCTTCCAATAAATTTAGATTGAATTTAAAATCCATGTTTCATCCTTCCCTCAAGAAGGATAACCTCATAATCATAGAAGATAATTCATAGGATTCCAAGAAGAGGATCGAAAAACAAGAAGAGGTATCTTCTTTACATAGAACTGAGAAAGGATATGAAGACTTGAGAAAGAAACAAGAAAAGGGAAATAAGATTGCTTAGTACTCCAGAAGACTTGTGACCAGAGAAACCACAAAATCAACTTCAATATTTGAATCTGTGTTTAAAGGTACAGATGCAGTTTATAATGATAGAGATGATCTTTTTGAAGAACCAGACCAGATGCAAGACCTTCAAGAAACCAAAGATCATGATAGCATTGAGGATGAATATCTTAGTTCTGGATTATCTTCAAAATATATGATTAAATTAAGAAAGCCTCAAGCTGCTATAGATCTGAATTTACCAACCCCTATAGAGGAATATCCAGAATTTAAAGTTAAAGTAAGGAAGGAAAAAAACAAAGTAAAGGAGTTGCAGAGTATGATAAAGCAATTAAAGAAAGAGAAAGCTTTGGTTGAGCAATGGAATGCCAAACAACAAGAAAATATATAGGAGTTTAAAAGGAAAAGAAAAGAACAAAAGACATTGCTTAAAGAGGTAAGAGAATCCAATTTCAGACTATATTGGCAAAATGTTGTGTTAACAACCAAGCTTAAACAGAGAGGCACCAAGGCCAGTGCATTCAGCATACCATGATGGTTCATGAAGAATTTTTCTTCATTTTTTTATTGTTCGATGTTATTGCTCAGGAATTAAATATAAACAGTTTGATTCCTGATGTTTGGATCAGATGAAACTTTTGATATCTCAGATGGAACAACTTAGCAAGATAGGGTTCCATTTTTTGTGGGATTTGCTAGTTTTTGTAAATCTATTTCCTAATCTATATTTGGATTGGTTGTTGAGCCCTCTACTATAAAGGCATTGTAAGTGCTCGAGAGAGCTAATTTTCCTAGGAAATAGGCATTGATCAGATCCTATTGGAAAACTGTAAACTAGAAAATAAGATCTACAGGAATACGATGTGTACTTTAAATAGATACAAGAAAGATTGTATGTCGGTCGATAAGTTGGGCATTCGGGGACCTTTTAGTAAAATCCATTGTAAGACAATTTATATTCCATATTGATACTAAATGGAAAAGGCACGTTGATGGTCAGATTTTCTTTCATATCGTATTCTACTTCTTTTCTTACTTGAAGTCATTTATTATATTGCAATGCATTCGATTTCTTGATTTTAAGGAACACTGTGAAAATTTTGTTGTTTTTGTTTATTATCAAGGTTGTCTTCAAGTACATGTTCTTGTTTCTCAATGATATTTTGATATAAGAAATCTGTATGGAGTTGACAGATTGAATACTCTCATACATTCTTTTCTTTATTTACCTTATTGTTTGATCTATTTATGTGACTAGCATTTATTAAATCAATGGGATGTTTTCTGGATTTTACATTGAGTTATATGTTTATTTGAATCCTTGAACCAGATTTCAACCACTTTCTAAAAATATATTCATAAAACCCTTAAAAAATACCATTGCAATAACCTGATGATGCCCTAGCTTACCCTCTCACATTCAAGTGCAACTTTAGGGACCAACATATTTTGGTGCCATTTTCGGGGACGAAGGAACAAAGATATTTTCCCTGGGAGAACGACAAGATCAGATCCAAATCTTGATGGTGAACACGATTTTGGACATTTACATAAGATTGTGTATTTTTCACATGGTGACTCCTTTGTGGTAATTCTGGCTCCTAAAAGAGAAGGTAAAGGACGTAAAATTCCTCCAACTACCTCATCCTCTACAAATAAACAAGTAACCGGAAAAAACCTAGATCATAAGCCTGTTGCAACAGTGCCAGACCCTAAAAATCTCTTGAGAAAACCTAAAATCACTCCTAGACAGTCCTCTCTCTCAAAAGGAAAATTGTCTTCTACAAGTACTTAAGGACAGTCTTCTAAAACTGTCTAACTCACACCAATTGAAGAAGTGATTCCTGAGAGTGAAAGAAATTCTATTGTTGAGCCTGCTATTGTTTCCTTTCCTTCAACTATCTCAGAACTAAATTTAAATCAATGGAAATTGTTTGTTGAGCTCATTGAAGAAGAACAAACAAATACTTTATCTATAGTTGAAGCTTTGAGATATATTACCAAATATATTAAAAGTGAACCAGATACACTCTCATCATCACCTCGGTCCTTTTCTTCTGAAGAGAATAAACCACATTATTATTCATTTGAAAATCCTGTTTTTCTAGAACCATCAACTTACTTTGGTCCAGAAAAGAAACCTTTGTTGTCTAAATATCGAAGACTTATCTCAGTTCAATTAAGTTGCTCCACTCAAGGAACTGTTTCTATTCCTACATCACCAATTCTACTCACTCCTACAGTCCAAACACCAACTGTTGTAAATATGGTTGTAAATAGAATGGATGCAATTGTTGCATCCATATATGCACCACTAAACCTGCCACAAGTCCTATATGCTTTCCCACCTAATGATTATATGAAGTATTTACCAAGATTCAATGGAGAGGAAGAAGTCACTGTTGAAGAACACTCAAACTCTTTCTATAGTTTTGCAGATAATTTTAATGTTGAGCATGTAGATGTTTGGATGAGACTTTTTGTGCAAAGTTTATATGGTGATGCAAGGAAATGGTTTAGAAGCTTTCCTCCAAATTCAATTGTTGATATTGATGCATTGGATGATACTTTTTTAATACACTGGGGGGATAAGAAATACTACTTTTATTACATCATTGAATACGGTGCTTTGAAAAGAAAACAAGGAGAATCTATATCTGATTTTACTAAAAGGTTTAATAAAATGTATAGTAAAATTCCAGATGAAATCAAACCCACAGAAATATCAGCTAAAATTACTTTTGCTAATGCCTTTGATGTTGATTTTTCTCTATTTTTGAGAGAAAGTAGGTCTGTTACTCTGAGTTTGATGTAGGAAGCAACCATTGAGGTAGAATCC
Source organism: Picea engelmannii (assembly GCA_009831015.1). Lineage (NCBI taxonomy): Eukaryota > Viridiplantae > Streptophyta > Pinopsida > Pinales > Pinaceae > Picea > Picea engelmannii. Next base: position 92,909 of record ML799610.1, read on the forward strand.
AACATACTAGCAGTAGAGAAGTTGAAGTCCAGGGGTGATAGAGACATGAAAAAACAAAAAGAAGAACTCCCTTCTTCTTCTCATACATCATCTAATTCTAAGATGGATGAAATGACCAAAATGTTGAAAACCTTGACATCTGAAATGGCCAGGCTGAAGATGGAAAAAAAACATTCTAGCAGACCTACACAGGAAGGTGGATACAAAAATCCTAACCAGTTTAGGAGGCCTAACAATGTACCTCAAATATTACCCAGAGAAAGAAGAAATCAAGAAGATTAGAAAGTTTTGCCTCCTTTTCAAAATAATGCAGTGGAAGAAGTTGAAGAAGTGGATGACACTGAAGATGATCACACAGTTCATTTAAATATTACAGAATTATCTCCTACTCATTTGACACAACAAGATTATGAAGATGCTCTTATACTAAATCAGTTTGAAGAGGGGGTTGTTGATGAAATTATCCAGAAAGAACCTAAAAGAAAAAAATATGATCTTAGGTCCAAATCAAACACATCCAAAGTGGATATACATGTTTCAACCAAGAAGGATAATGCTACAGTTAAATCAGGAGTCAGTAAAGAAAGCTTAGGGGTTAAAATTGATCAACAACCAAAGCATCCTGTCAAGGTTAGTACTACATAGTTAAAGGAAACTGAAAAGCATGTTTCTTATTTCAGTTTAGAGAATGAAATTAATAAGATTAAAATCCCTATACCTCTGATAGAATTGATGAAAAAATATCCTTTTAGAAAGTATGTTCTCAAAGCATTGCAACCCCCTGCTCATGTCACTTTTTTAGATACTATAAATCTTGAAGATGAAAACCCTGCTATAACCATTGGACCTCATATTGAAGACATGACTGATGCTTCCCCTCCTTTATGCATATCTCTGAATATTCATGACAAAATATTGCATAATTGTTTAATGGATTCAGGAGCTTCACACAATGTCATGCCAAAAGTGGTAAAGGATGAATTAGGTTTAGACATCACTAAGCCTTATCTCAACTATATTATTTTGACTCCAAGAAAGTTAAATGTCTGGGAGTCATTAAAGACATGGTTGTTACTTTATCTTAGTTACCTATGAAAAGTGTGGTGTTGGATGTTATTGTGGCTAACATACCTCCTAAATTTGGGATGCTTCTGTCAAGGTCATAGGCTAAAAAAGTAGGAGGCACACTACAAATGGATCTCAGTTATGCTACCATACCTGTGTTTGGTGGAGAACATCGAAGACTGTACATGGAAGTAAGGTTGGATTACTTGTTAAGTGATCATGAAAATCCTAGTAATCATCCCATATATGTTGTAGAAGATGAAATTGGCTCTTCTATTTTTCACATTGGTGACCAGATAGTTGAAACAACAGTCAGAAAAATAATACCTACAGTTGAAGACAATGCAGAAAATTTGGTCTGGAAAATGTTCTTTGATGGGGATTGTTCAAAAGAAGGCTCTGGGGCTGGGATTTTTTTATTTCTCCTACCAAAGAATTTATTCCTCTACCATACAAACTAGAATTTGATACAACCAACAACATTAGTGAATATGAAGCTCTGTTGTTAGGATTGAAAGTTGCTAAAAATATGGGCATAGATAAAATATTTGTTTTTGGAGATTCAGAGCTTATAATTCATTAGATAAAAAACATTTATCATACCAAACAACAAAGGTTAAAGCAGTATAGAAATGAGGTGTGGGATTATGTTGATAATTTGTTTTTGGCCTTCAATATCACTTTTGTACACATGAATTTGAATCAACATGCAGATTCTTTAGCACTTGCAGCCTGTAATTTCAAAACTCCAATTTTTCCCAAGTTAAAATTTGAGATCGAGGTAAGACACAGACCCTCAATACCAGATAACATAAAAAATTGGCAAGTTTTTAAATATGACCAGAAAATTCAAAGGTTCTTAGAAACCATCGATGAGTTCTCTAATATTTCAATAGATCAGGATAATGAAAATGATGATGTGGAAGTTCATGCTACAAATGTCCTTCAAGACAGTGTTGTTGGTCACAAAATTATTGAATTGAAAACAAATTATCTGCATAAGGGCTTGGTTCCACTTGAGAGATTGTTTGACCACAATGATGTTTCAAGAAAAGATGTTATTCAAACATAAGAGACTAATGTGATAGAATGTGATATCAGTTCAGATTCAAATCCCAGGATGGTGAAATTATCCAAAAAACGGTCAACAAAACAGAGAGACAAGTATGTCAATTTGATGAAACAATATTCAAATGTATTTTCCTGGTCTTATGAAAACCTACAGGTTTTTGATACAGAGATTATGAAACACAAGATTCCTTTAAATTATGGATCCAAATATTTTAAGCAGAAATCTAGACAATTCAATCCATTGTTGCTACCTATAATAGAAAAGGAACCGAAAAGGTTGTTGGATGCTAAAATTATAGTACCACTGAGATACTCAGAGTGGGTAGCTAATTTAGTACCTCTCAGGAAAAAGAATGGATATATAAGGCTTTGTGTAGAATTAAGAAACCTAAACAAATGTTCTTTAAAGGAAAATTATCCATTACCTAAAATGGATCATATATTACAGAGAGTAGTAGGGGAAAAGAGGATCTCTATGCTTGATGGATATTCAGGGTATAATCATATATTAGTAATGGAGGAAGATAAAAAGAAAACAAATTTTACCACTCCCTGGATCACTTTCATGTATGAAAATATTCCTTTTGGATTAATGAATGCAGGAGCAACATTTCAGAGAGCTATGGATATTGAATTTGTTGGTGAGAAAGACATATTTATGGTTATTTATCTTGATGATATTATTGTATTTTCAACCTCTAATGAAGAACATTTGCATCATTTGAAGCAGACTTTTGAAAAATGCGGGAGGTATGGTATATTATTAAATCCTAAAAAATTTCATTTTTCTATGGAAGAAGGAAAAGTTTTAAGACATAGTGTTTCACCAGAAGGAATCAAGATAGATCCTGAAAGAGTAAAGGCCATTCAACAGATACACATTCCAAGAAACAAGAAGTCTATCCAATCCTTCATAGGAAAAGTCATTTTTTTAAGAATATTTATACCAAACTTTGCAGAAATCATCAAGTACATTACTAATATGTTAAAGAAGGATGCATAAATAAAATGGATACCAGAAGCCAAAGAATCATTTGAAAAGATTAATCAAGCTCTCATCCAGGCACCTGTCCTCATCATTCCTAATTATTCTAAGGAGTTTTCAATTTTTTCATTTTCTTCTGAAGACACTATAGTTGGTGTTATCTTACAAAGAAATGATCAAGGGTATGCACAACCTATCTCTTTCTTCAACAAGACTCTCAATTTTTTAAGAAGATTTATACCAAATTTTGCAGAAATCATCAAGTACATTACTGATATGTTAAAGAAGGATGAAAAAATAAAATGGATACCAGAAGCCAAAGAATCATTTGAAAAGATTAAGCAAGATCTCATCCAGGCACCTGTACTCATCATCCCTAATTATTCTAAGGAGTTTTTGATTTTTTTCATTTGCTTCTGAAGACACTATAGTTGTTGTTATCTTACAAAGAAATGATCAACGGTATGAGCAACCTATCTATTTCTTTAGCAAGACTCTTAGAGATTCTGAACTAAAATATGATATTATGGAGAAACATGCATATGCTCTAGTAAAGGATTTAAAATATTTTAGGGTATATGTTTTACAATATGAGATAACTGCATATGTCCCAAGTAGTGCAGTTAAAGAAATTTTTGTCCAACTTGACTGTGAAGGAAAGAGGGGAAAGTGGATAACTAAAATTCTGGAATGCAATCTGACTATAAAGCCTACGCAGTTAATAAAAGGATAGGGCCTTGCCAAATTAATGACAGATTCAAAATGCAAAGCAATCAGATTGTATCATTTCTCCAGCAAATCACAGGATTCATCATTTCAGATTAAGGAAACTGGCTCACAGGTAAACAACAAATATTTTTCCTCGCCGTGGTACAAAGATATTGTCTTTTTTCTACTAAATCTTCAATCTCCTCCTGATTTAGATAAATCCAAGTTCAGATCACTTAAATTGAAATCAGTGAAATATTGCATTATTGATCAAGGCTTGTTTTGGAAATATCCTAATGGAATTCTGTTAAGGTGTGTTGATGAAGAGGAATCGAAACAGATTTTATGTGACTTACACTAGGGTGTTTGTGGGGGACATCACCATTGGAAAGATATTTCTTTCAAAATTCTAAGAGAAGGCTACTATTGGCCTGTACTGTTTTCAGACATATTTGCTCAGGTGAGGGCATGTGAACCATGTTAAAAGTTTGCAGGAAAATAGAAGCTTATGTCTCTGCCTTTAAAACCCATTATTGTTCATGGACCTTTTCAACAGTGGGGCCTAGACTTTATTGGGGAAATCAATCCTTCATATTCTAGAAAAAATAAATGGATACTTACAATCATAGATCACTTTACCAAGTGGATTGAAGCAATCCCAACTCAGAATGCAACAAACAAAATAATTATGGAATTTCTTGAAGGGCATATTTTTTCTAGATTTGGTTGTCCTAAGAAGCTAGTCACTGACAATGCTCAAGCTTTCAAATCAAACCCAATGATTGATTTTTGTGATAAATATAACATCAAATTGGTCCACTCCACTCCTTACTATTACCAAGGAAATGGGTTAGAAAAATCATGCAATAAAAGCCTCATAAAGATTATCAAAAAACTACTAACAGAAAAAAAAAAAGGTCATGGGATTCCAAATTAAAATTTTCCTTATGGGCTGATCAGATCAGTAATAAGAAATCTATTGGAACTTCCCCTTTCCAAATGGTGTATGGGACAAAGGTTGTTTTTCCAATGCAATTGGGTTTACCTGTTCTTAAATTTTTGTAAGAGGAGTTAGAAGAACCCAATGACATTCAAAGGAGGATTTTCCGTATGATAGAGGTTCAACAAGCTAGCGAAAAGCTGGATCAAAAAGTTGTTATTCATCATAGATAAGTCAAAGAAAAGTTTGACAAGAAGACAAAAAAGGATATTTTCAAAGAAGGAGATCTTGTATTAATATGGGATGATAGAAGAGAGGATACATATAAACATGGTAAGTTAGACAACTTATGGTATGGTCATTTCAAAGTAGCCAAGGTCATGAACAACAACACCTTTCTCTTATATAATTTGGATGGTAGTGAGATTTTGGGGGGGGCAGTAAATGGGAGATTCCTGAAGCATTATTTCATTTAAGATCAGTCAAAAAGTTTAGTTTGTACAATAGGTTTTACTTTTTGATCTCAAATAAAGACTCCATATACCCAATGGAAGGTATGGGTTTAAAATAAAGGATGACAGAACAGGGAAATAAAGAGAATCAGAAGGATATGAAGGAATTGTCCAATAGTTCTTAAATCTTCATTATGAAACTTTATCCCCATAAGGAGCCAACGTTAGTCTCTAACCTTGTTTTTTATTGAGTGAGTATCCCTAGTCCCTGTCCTCTCCTTTTTCACAATTTTCTATCAAAAACTTTGTTTTGACCTCTTAGCTTAGAAGATTATTTTTCAATTTTTATTGCATTTTTAAACGATTTTTAAGGTTTTTAAAGATTAGGATAAGATATGATAATCGTTTGTCACATCACTTGTCATTTCATTATTTGAATTTTCAAATTTTTCCAAGTCAGAAAAAGCGTTGCAAGAATAACGCTATTCCCGCAACATCGGGAATAATCATGGTTTTTCATGCGCCACCCTGCCCATATCGTGTCCTAACTTTGCAAATCATGATTAGGAGATCTGCCTACTTCTTTATGATCTATTTCGGGTTTCTATTTTTATGACAACTGAATTATATGAAGGATTGAGTTGTACTCTCCATACCTGCATCAAATCAACACATTCGATCACCATGGATGAAATCATCACCTTCCTATTTTAGTATGTTTGTTATTTTATGCAAGGATTGTAGATCAAGAAATAACTTCTGGTTTTAAACAACTCTCGAGAATTAAGGATTCAACCATCAATATTCTCAGAATTGTCTACAAATTCATATCAGTGATATGGCACCCAAAAAGAGTGGCCAGATAATCAGATTAGAACCAGAAGGCACAGAGTTGCTTGAAGCATTCCCTTGGATGGCGCAGAAATTTAAGGATGTTGAATGGTTCGATTTGTTCTCAATGTTCCAGGGGCATGATGAATAGATTTCGATGGTTTTTGCACAGAATTTTGACGGTTTTGAATCTATGGTTGGAAAAATTTTGATGCATGTGACAAAACATTCTATTGCTAAAGCTTGCAGATTGCCAGTGTATGGACAAAGATGGTGGAAGAAGGAGAATGTGGTCATGGAATTTGTAAACCAGTTTCTAATTCCAAAGAATCAAAACCCTAAATGGAGAAAGGGTATACCACACATCTGGGTAAGGAAATAATGGCACACTGCTTTGCTAATTATACACAGGTACATTACATGTGAAGGTAGGTTTTCCTTGGTTTATCTTTGTCATATCAGATTTTTGATTTATATAAATGGTGATTATCCTCTTAACTTACCCTATTTTCTGTTAAAAAGTTTATCCAAGATGTCTAAGAGGGTCCAATCCCATCCCGCTACAGCAAAAAGTAGTCTCTTTCATCAGGATTTGATTAAAAAATTAGTAGTCTCCTCCTTAAATGAAGTCCAAATATCTTGGGAGTGGTTAATCCAGTCTTTAAAATCGGATTTACAGTCAACTAAATCCAAAATTGTCAAGGGGAAGAAATCATCCAAACAGAAGCAGACTCCTCCAGCCATTGAATTTTTAATAAAAGAAGAGACACCTGCAGTTAGGGTAACTCGGGCCAGCAAGAGAAAATTGCAAACTCGACAATCCATTGGAGATTTTTTTGTAGGTGAGGACCATGGGAGAGCTACCACTAGTCGAAGTAAGAATCCTAAAACAAATGAATACATTGATATCTATCTTGATCAAGATATAAAGAGGGAAATTGATGAATGTGAGGATTACACTACTATCCCATTTCAGACTCGAGTCAAACAAAAACAACAATTTGCAAGTAAGAAGAATGCAAAGGGTAAAAAACAGAGAAAAAAAGAAAAAAAATTGTACCTAAATGCCCTAGGAGAAATTCCACCAGAGATACCAATAAATTCAAATCGAATTCAAAATCCATGTTTCATACTTCCATCAAGAAGGATAACCTCATAATCATAGAAGATAATTCAGAGGATTCAAAAAAGGGGATCGAAAAACAGGCAAAGGTCTCTTATTTACACATAACTGAGAAAGAATCTGAAGACTTGAGGAAGAAACAAGAAAAGGGAAAGGATATTTCTAAGTACTCCAAAAGACCTGTGACCAGAGCAACCAAAAAATCAACTTCAATATATGAATCTGTGTTTAAAGGTACAGATGGAGTTTATAATGACAAAGATGATATTTTTGCAGAACTAGACCAGATGCAAGAACTTCTAGAAACCAAAGATTCTGATAGCACTGAGGATGAAGGTCTTAGTTCTGGATTATCTTCAAAATATATGATTAAATAAAGAAAACCTCAAGTTTCTATAGATCTGAATTTACATGCCCCTATAGAGGAATATCCAGAATTTAAGGTTAAAGCAAGGAAGGAAAAAGACAGAGTAAAGGAGTTGCAGAGTATGATAAAGCAATTAAAGAAAGATAAATCTTTTGTTGAGCAATGGAATTCCAAACAAAAAGAAAATATACATGAGTTTAAAAGGAAAAGAAAATGACAAAAGGCATTGCTTAAAGAGGTAAGAAAATCCAATTTCAGGCTATATTGGCATAATGTTGTGTTAACAACCAAGCTTAAACAGAGAGACACCAAGGCCAGTACAGTCATCATACCATGATGGTTCATGAATAATTTTGCTTCAATTTTTTATTGTTCGATGTTATTGCTCAAGAAGTAAAGATAAAAAGTTTGATTCCTAATGTTTGGATCATATTAAACTTTTGATATCTCGGATGGAACAACTCAGCAAGATAGGGTTCCAATTTTTGTGGGATTTTCCAGTTTTTGTAAAAATATTTCCTAATATATATTTGGATTGGATGTTGAGCCCTCTACTATATAGGCATTGTAAGTTCTCGAGAGAGCTAATTTTCCTAGGAAATAGGCATTGACCAGATCCTATTGCAAAGCTGTAAGCTAGAAAATAGGATCTACAGGAACACGATGTGTACTTTAAATAGATACAAGAAAGATTGTATGTGGGTCGATAAGTTGGGTATTCAGGGACCTTTTTGTAAAATCCATTGTAAGTCAGTTTATATTCCATATTGATACTAAATGGAAAAGGCATGTTGATGGTCAGATTTTCTTTCATATCCTATTCTACTTATTTTCTTACTTGAAGTCATTTATTCTATTGCAATGCATTTGATTTCTTGATTTTAAGGAACACAGTGAAAATTTTGCTATTTTTGTTTATTATCAAGGTTGTATTCAAGTACATGTTCTTGTTTCTCAATGATATTTTGAAATAAGAAATCTCTATGGAGTTGACATATTGAATACTCTCATATATTCTTTTCTTTATTTACCTTATTGCCTGATCTATTTATGTGACTATCATTTATTAAATCAATGGGATATTTTCTGGATTTTACATTGAGTTATATGTTTATTTGAATCCTTGAACTAGATTTCAACCACTTTTTAAAATATATTCATAAAACCCTTAAAAAATACCATTGCAATAACCTAATGATGCCCTAGCTTTCCCTCTCACAGTCAAGTGCAAATTTAGGGACTAACAAGGGGGAATTTTTTTTCAAAATGAAACTCATTTTTTTTAAAATTCAAGCTAAAAATAAGCTAAAAATGTGAGGAAGCACAAGAAGACTAAGGAAACAAGTAAACTAAAATCTATACCCAGACTATGGTTGTAAACAAAGACTTTGGACTGATCCAAGAAAACCATGATAAGTGTGAACTTCAATCAGGAAAGAGGTAAACTCCCTCTTTTTCAAAAAATTTCCTGAAACAAAGACGTGGGTTGTTACATCAACAGCCTACGTATGTACATGGGTTTTTTAATGAGAAGAGCACGTATGTACATGGGATGACTCAAGGTAGGGCGTGTACACCTCTATATATTTCCAAAAAACTAAAATATCAGGCAGTTGTACAGGGCATGGACATTTGGTATTGCACATGAAGGTGACCAGAATCCCTTGACAGACTCAGAAAATGTGAAATAAACTTCAAAGGAAACCAAACCAATCAAACAACCCAAAATCCCCTAAAAACCCATAGAGGCTTTCCCCGGTATGGTCGCTAGTTCTGTTACCGGGAAAACCCCCCCTTTAACTACACTAGGGTTCAAAGTGTAGGCAGAGAGAATAACCGTCTAAAAGCTAATAAATTCTCTATACTACCCAAAACATACCAAAACTAATGTACAGAAAGAAAAGAGAGAAGAGACCGGGTAAATATACCTCTAATCCCATGTCTGGTGATGATCTCCTTGCGCTTGGAAGTTCCATTGACTACACGTCTCCTCCCAGGGATGACTTGCATCCAAAGATTGACAAACAAAGAACTACAAGCATGATATTCCATATATAAGTTAGGGTTATATGTTATAATGTCAAGCATAAATCAATAAAAGTACTCAAGACACCATCATTTGGGACAGGAAAATGTGATTCTTGTATTCATAATACAAATATTATACCTTTACAATCTAAGTCGGCCACCATTCTACGAACCTGGTCCAGGATCCTCTTCACCATGCTCCAAGTGAACCTTGTATGAACTTCTTATCTCAACCTTATGATCCATTCTATAGGAAGGAATGGGTTAAATGGGGGAAGAAGGGGCTGATGAGGGAATGTTGAGGCAATTTCTCACAAAAGGAAACAATATCTTGGGCAAGGAGGGGAAGTGAAATCGGGCAGAGTTTCATTATTCTTATGCTTATATGTGAAATGAGACCCCGACACCTCCTTTTATATGACAAAAGGATAGTTATTTGGTTGGGTGACAGGATATAGAAAGTGGATTAGTTGGGAAACTTCCAATAGCCCGTAAATTCAATGAGTTCCTTGCAACTTTTTATTTTTGCAACTTTTGCAAGTATACGCGGGTTGTAATGGTGCATCATGCGTATGTATGCGAGTTGTAGCGGTGCAGAAAGTGTATGTACATGGGCAGTAATGGTGTAGGTCACGTACATCTTCTAAAAACTAGTTTTTTAAGAAGAGCTACTTAGCAGTGCTTTTGCAAAATATGCAAGTAAGAGGGCCAAGGCCATGTATGCATGAATAGGGAAATTTAGGGCTATAACACTATGTTAGTGAGTATAAATTTACAAAGTTAAAACAATTTGTTTTGTTGCTAATTGATTCTTGTAGTCATATCTGTCTCTTAAAGATCACGTGTCAAGGCTCGATGGTATTTCTATCAATGTAATATCAATGAGGTGATGAGGCATGTGGAGCACTCCTGGTCATTTTTGTGATTATTTTTCTATCCTCTTCATTACCTATGGCCTTCTAGCTACAACAATGGCAAAGACACTATCGCATATTGACACAAAGAGAGAGTTCACAGAGGAAATTGTTGAAACAAAGATTTCACGAAAAATTTCCTAGTTGTGAAATCTTATTTTCATAATAACTTTAAGAAGAAAAATTGGCTTTTTCCCAAATTTTTTGTGGAGAGGAATCATAGTGTCATTAATTTTCTGACAAAAAATCAGCCCAACCCAGTTCTCCATTTGGGATAAAAGGAAGAATTACTAGTCGTTGTGAAATCTCTTGGTTACTGCGAAATTTCTTGTAATTGATTTTTTTTGAAGTCAACTTCAAGCACATATTCTGAGCATATGGTAATTGAACTCAAAAAAATGAAATATTTTTTTCTCAAGCACAGGTTCATATACAAAAACCTATGTTGGCCCTTGACCAAGTTTTGGGAGATTCTTGGTCATGTTGACCTATTTTGGGACTTCGATAGCCTGTTGAAGGAGGAGCAGAAGATGAAGCGGAGATCATGGGATCTAAGCCCCTTTTTGGGTCCTTTTTGGGATGTGGGAATATGTAACGGGAATGGGACATCAACCCATGGGTTTACCCATGTTTAGGCCTATTTTGTATATATAAATAGATGCTTAGGCTAGATAGAAGAAGTAGTGGTGCATCTATGTGATGTGAATGTATGCTAAGTGCAAGTAGATCCTGTAAGTGCTTTGAGCATGTCTGTAAGTGATTTGCATAGCTAAGTGCAGGTCCTTGTAGAAGATTGTGAAAGGCTTAGTGCTGTAACGCAAGGAAGAAGGATGTAGCGAGCTGCGCAGATCTTCTGTCCTATGCAGAGTAAAGGTTTTTGAGGCTCTGTGCTTGTAACCGATTGACTGAAGACAATAAAGAAGAAGAGTTGGTGGATGTAGCCCCAGCGTGGGGGTGAACCACGTAAATACTGTGTTATGCTACTTTGTTATTTGTCTTGCTGTGTTCACATGTTATTTGCTAAGTTCTTTGATGTATTTAGATAGATCTACTTATGATTTTTTCTTATCATATGTGAGGATGTTAGATCTGACCTATATAGCCATGCTTAGTGCTTGATCTGATCGATTTGATCTATTTACCTATGCTAAGTGCTTAAATACATTAGATTAGTGTGAATGCTGCGAAGCTCTATTTTATTAGCGAAGTGGGTATTGATTGCATATTGAGGAACTAACGGTGCTAAGTGCTTTATTAAGTAGTACAATCATAGATATGTGTCCCAGCTAAGGTTGCAGACACCTGAGTCTTGCAACCACCCCTGCCTCTACCTCAGGTGAGACTTCATCTGCTTCACAGGTGTTTTCAAAAGGGCCAGTAGTTAGGGATTTGTTGGCGTTGTTGTAGCATTGAACCTTGGGTTTTCCCCTGTGACAAAAAATGGTTTTGTTGCCGGGACCTGAAACTGTGATTCCTGGGAACTGAGAAAGAAGAAGCTTTGTGAAAATATTCGACCTAAGATTGTGAAAGCTCTATGCGTAGATATTTTCCCTAGTGCATAGTATCCTACTCGATTTATAAATCTATGTGCTAAAGAAAGAAGCTCAATCTGAAGAAAGGAGGTTGGATCTGAAGGAAAGAAGCAAGATTTGAAAGATTTGTGCTCTAAGAAAGGCAAAAGTGAGAATTTTTTATTAAAAGAGGTAAGATCTGCAATATTTGTGCTCTGATAAAAGGTAAGAATAGTTAAAAGTTTTAGATCTGGAAGCTTTGTGCTCTGTAGAAGTCAGATAAGTGGAAATTTTTGTTTCTAAAGTATGGATCTAGGTATTTTTTATAGGTTTTGTCCTAGCTTGAAAACTAGGGCACTAATAGATGAACGAAGGCTTGATATGAGTAGATCTGATAAGAATAGTGAAATATATGTTATACCTATGCATAGAAAGAATGTTTGGACTAACAAATGGATGCAGGATCCTAGAAATAATTTTTTCTAGGTTAGCTACCATGATCCTAGTGCGTAGTACCAGAGAAGCTGGGGATCATTTAAAAGAAAGAGAGGATTAACGCTCAGTTATAGTTGCAGAAGACCCAAACATCTTGCTAAGGAATGCCCTGGGAAAAGACCTGGTTGTATTTGTTGTAAAGCTATGGACCATGAAGTGTTGGATTGACCTAGAATGATTGCTAAGCTGAAAGAAATGAATCTGAATAATGAAAACCCTAAGGTAGATCCAGGAATGGCAGAACCCCAGAAAGAATCAAAGAAAGTATTTTTACAGATGAAAGAAACCTTGAATGACCATCGACATGTCAACTTATTAGAGATCTTCAAAGAAAAAGAATGCATTGAAGTAAGAATAGGAGACTTTGACATTGACTGTATTCTGGATGAAGAAACACGGGTGAATATCATGACATAAAGAACTTGGGAATCCATAGGGAATCCTGCTATGATCCCTTCATTAGGAGGAATAGGGTTATTCAGAGGAAATATGATAAACCTATGTGGGAAGCTCACTCGCATACCTATGAACACTAATGGAACTTCAACAGAAGAAGACTTTGAGATTATTAAATTTATTGAAGACAACGCCCTATTTACCATGTTACTAGGAAAACCTTGGATTGATAGAGATCAAGCCAGAATAAAAGAATAAGAAGAAGTTTTGAAGCAGAAGAAACAAGAGTTAAAGGAGTTCATGACCAGAAGGATCACACACTTGATTGAAGAACAGGAGAGCAGATCGAAGCTATGTAACACTAGCAACCTATATGTCAAAGCTGCAAGAACATTAATAGACCCACAGAAGACCGAAGTACTTACCCCAGACAAAGAAGGAGTATTATCTAGGAACCCTAGGGAAGAATCTCAACATCGCGAAGTAACTATGACCAAAGAAGATAAGAATCAAAATGGAAAAAGAACTACCGAGACGAAGTTCACTGGAAAAAAGGCTAGAAAGTTAAGTAAGAAGAGAGCTAAGATCGAAAAGTTGCAGAAGGTTCCAGAGGGAACTTCGCAGACAGAAAATTTGCAGAATGGTAGCTTTGTTGGGATATTAGAACACCGACACATGGCACTTTGCCATGATGAAGAAATATAGCCGTTGAGGACATTATAACCATTTGATCGACGCTCCGAATGGGAAGAAATGAAATTATGGTTCGTCATTAGACCATTGGACCACGCCATAATGGACCAAACAAGAGTTAATGGAGGCTCATACCCATTACAAGCGAACCATTGTCAAGTTACCTATTTATCTCACCGTGCCATGCACCGAGAACACTTTTTCCAATTGAGAATTCGAGCCCGTAGACTAAGCCGAGTTTATACAGTGATCATCACACTCTTTCTCTCTATCTCAGTACTATTTCTAAGTTGTTACTCAAACCCGTGATTGTTCACCCCGAGTGCGTTAGAATTGAGCACTGCAGAGAAAATTGGTGAAGAAGTTTTGATCGACCTGATGAATGAAAGAGTCATGTCAGAGAGAGGATTATCCATAGGTGTACAAGAATCATCCACGAGAGGACTGCCAGCCTCTCTGTCAGCTGCTCGAGCTGGACCATCTCGTCCAGTCGATGAGAAGAGAACCAAGCACAAAGACGATCTCGCGAATGCTAAGTTGATATCAAGCATTTTACCCACCTATCTTCCACCTTTGAGCGGCGCAATCAATCGAGATAGTGTGCCCATATAATTTGAGTACGCTTTGGTCACTATGTGCCTCCCGAAAGGGATACATGCAATTTGCGTAGACCAAGAAAAGATTGCAGCGTTGAAGTTTGGCGACTTCAACCTCGTCGACAAGAAGGTCTACAACATGCTTGCCCAACACAAGTACTTGACCAGAACAAAGGGAAAGAATTCAAAGATAGTTCCCCAGTCATGGACTATGAACCTCGCACAGTCCACACTGCTCAATGTCATGAAGATTCCTCACTTCGGAAGGAAACAAGAAGTGAACGCATGCATCAAGCTACTGCTGTCTTGTTACCATGGCAGATACTTGTGGTTAAACCGTCGTATCTCAGTGGATATGACATTGATCAATTAGATCATAGTGATGAGTATGTAAGGACCAAACCCACATGATTTATACCTTGGAAAAGCCATGGACTACGCTCTCACAGAAAGGATCAAGGACACTTATGGAGATGTCTAGAATGGAACGCAAGGCTACAAGGTAGCTTCTATCCAGAGCAGCGCAGTGCACCTTTCCTATCAGTTGATCACAAGAAAGTTAGTTCGCAAGAACCAACCCACCCAAGTGACTGGTTTTATAGTCGACCTCGTAGGAAAGTGCGCGAAGGGCCTACAAATGAATTGGGTGAAGTACCTGGTGAACCAGTTGGAACTGGACTGCAGGAAAGTGTAATATCAAGGATATGAGTTCCACTTCAGCTGGATTCTAATCCTGATCACTTTCATTACATGGGAGATGTCAAAAGGTGTGACCTTCCCAGACATTGATCCCTTTGAACCTCTGGCTGTGAAGTTCAATACACTGTGGTATTCCAGTGACATGAACAAGCAATGGCAGTCAAATGTTGTGTTCCATACATATTACAACCAGTTGAAGACAACCATCTAGTCTGAGCCTCGTATCACGTCGAATACTCTCCACAGGTTTCGACCTTTAATGAAATTCAACACGGACTGCCATTTCATTTATATTACAGCGCGCACTGACGAGCAAAAGAAGCAACTTCAATCTTACTACAAGCTGACAGAGGAGGACTTAGAAGAGATTACAAAAGACTATTCGGTGGACCTCCTCATCCCAGTAGACCCTACAGAGATATCTGACATTGACAGTCTAGAAGTAGCGCATGATACACCTAGACCTAGTAAGACAAAGAAAAATTAATAAGCCCAAGACGTAAGTAGTACCTCAGTGAAAATTGCTTCCATCTCACCTGCGTAAGGAGGAGATGGCAGAGAGATAGATGGCACAGAAGTTGAACAAAAGAAAGGAGAGGTTACACCGCCTAGAGATGAGGAGGATACCTCGAAGAAAAGGAAGGTTTCCCCCTTAAAGCCTTCTTCCCTGGAAGAAATCGAAAGCCTCTATGACCAAAATGTAGACTACCCTCACCTCAGATGACTTCGATTTCACCGTAGCATCCCTGGACGATGCTTCACTGGAGATAGCAGTGAAGCAAGAGGGTCAACAGGAGGAGATATTCAATCAATTAAGGTTGAACTTCAAGGGGTGCAACAAGCACTACAGTCCATCCGCATAGTTTCCACTGCACCTCTACCATTGGAAACACTAGAACTAGGAGATGAGCCAAATCAACTCCACCGAATTGTTGATACAGTCGAAGCTCACCTTCAATGAACATAGGAGGAAACAACACAAGCTAGCTAGGCTTTAGCACAAGTACAGGGAGATATTTTAAAGCAATGCAGTACTACAGAATAGGAAAAGCTTGCTGTCCAAGAGAAGTGGGATGAAGAAAGAGAACAACTATAGCAAAGCAAGGAACAGTTGCTCGTGGAGCAACTCGAAGTAAAGGAAAGGGTCAACAAAGCACTTCGCTCCATGATAGTTATAGAAGTAAATGCCAAAGAGAGAGTTCCATAGTAGGTGGCACAACTTGAAGAAGTAATTCGACAACTACAACAATGCATAACAGATTTGGAGCTATGCGCAGTGCCCCAGACCCTGCAAGATGTAAGATACCAAAGGGAAGAAATCGCTAGGAGAACAATTGAGAGACTGAAGGCTCTTTTTGAGGAGTACAAGCAACTGAGTAATCAAAGTGCCCAAACGTATGAGAAGATCGCCAAGAACCCAGAGTTATAGGCATTGGATTTGCATCTCCAGGAAGTGAAGCAACACGTAGACACACTACAAGCGCAGCTGAAGGCCCTATCAGTTGTAGACAAAATGAAGAGATCTCAAGAGCAACGCACCGTCCAAAAGCAGATCCATACGATCCAAAGCAAAGTTATGGAAGTAACTCAATGGCTCCAACATGTGCAAGATAAGGCCTATCAGTTATTTACAGAGGTTGAAATCCAAGGAACAGAGATAGAACAGGTTGTCACCATAGCAGAACAACACCTATAAGGGACAGTAAATGACGCGGTGATCCAAGAGTTCACTGAGCAAGAAGCCGTAGCAAAGCAGCAGGTCAAAGCAGCTTGAGCCAAACTCGAGGCATTTGAAGCAGAACTGATCAGACCAGAGTGACTTGGGACGAGTCACAGGTGAGTGTTGGGGGCATGTTGGCCCTTGACCAAGTTTTGGGAGATTCTTGGTCATGTTGACCTATTTTGGGACTTCGACATCCTGTTGAAGGAGGAGCGGAAGACGAAGCGGAGATCACAAGATCTCGACCCTTTTTTGGATCCTTTTTGGGATGTGGGAATACGTAACGGGAATGGGACATCGGCCCATGGGTTTACCCATGTTTAGGCCTATTTTGTATATATATATATATATATATATATATAGATGCTTAGGCTAGATAGAAGAAGTAGTGGTGCATCTATGTGATGTGAATGTATGCTAAGTGCAAGTAGAGTCTGTAAGTGCTTTGTGCATTAATGTAAGATATTTGCAGAGCTAAGTGCAGGTACTTGTAGTAGATTGTGGAAGTCTTAGTGTTGTAATGCAAGGAAGAAGGATCTAGCGATTTGCGCAGATCTTCTGTCCTATGCAGAGTAAAGGTTTTTGAGGCTCTGTGCTTGTAACCGATTGACTGAAGACAATAAAGAAGAAGAGTTGGTGGACGTAGCCCATGAACTACGTAAATAATGTGTTATGCTACTTTGTGCTTTGTCTTGATGTGTTCACATGTTATTTGCTAAGTTCTTTGATGTATTTAGATAGATATACTTATGCTTTGTGCTTATCATATGTGAGAATGTTAGATCTGACCTATATAACCATACTTAGTGCTTGATCTAATCGATCTGATCTATTTACCTATGCTAAGTGATTAAATACATTAGATTAGTGTGAATCTTGCGAAGCTCTATTTTATCAGCGAAGTGGGTATTGATTGCATATTGAGGAACTGATGGTGCTAAGTACTTTATTGAGTAGTACAATCACATATCTATGTCCCAACTAAGGTTGCAGACACTCAAGTCTTGCAACCATCCCTGCCTCTACCTCGGGTGAGACTTCATCTGCTTCACAGGTGTTGCCAAAAGGGCCAGTAGTTAGGGCTTTGTTGGTGCATTGTTGTAGTGTTGAACCCAGGGTCTTCCCCTGTGCCAACAACCTCTCTCATTTTTTGCACATGTGTCATGGTTTTGGATATTCAAAGGGATCTTTAAAGTCTATTTTAAAATATTTTCTTGTAGCTAACTTTTTTTGTAGTCAACTTCAAGCGCAGATTCTGAGAAGATGGTGATTTATCTCAACAAACTGAAAGAGATATTTCTCAAGAACGGGTTCATCTAAAAACACCTCTCTCAAGTTTTGCATAGGTGTCATGGTTTGGGATATTTAAAGGGATCTTTATAGCCTATTTTTACAGATTTTCGCCTAATTTAATTAGTTAAAAACTAAACCCTAAAAAATAGAAGTTAGTTTGTAACTCCTTCTTGAATGTGAAACCCTAACTATTTCGACCTGATTGAGTTAGAATGAAATGTAATTCTATATATTGTTAAGGAAATAAGGAGAAAGGGGGTGGATACTTGAGGAAAAAGACTCTTTGGTTGTTGTATATATTTTTGAATGTTTTTATTTTATTTTTTATAAGTAAGATTGTATAAAAGTCTGTCAAAATCAGGGTTACAAAAAAACATCCATTGTTCTAGGCTGTAAACACTGATCTTCCCCAAGGGGAAACCAGCTCAGCCAATTGAACAATACTAGAGTTTAAGTCTTAAGCTGTTGATCATAAAAAGGTATCTACTGACATTAACAAAACGCAAAATTTTGGTCCCTAACAGTGACCATCATAACAGTAATAACCATTGACAGTATCTGATATAGGTGGCTATCATGATGCAAAACCAAATTTACACACATAGTATAATAACAAAGACACTTAGACATATCACGTAGTGGGGATGTAATGCTGCCACGCATCTGGGAAGAATGCATTGGGTGTCGAGTCCCCGAGCGAAGCTGGCTCCTCCTCGACTGGTGTCCCGTCTAGTTGCATGGCATCCTCTGGCTGGGCTGGTGGCACGTTCTCCTCCTAGCCTGGTGCATCATGCTTTGAAGTCCCCAGTGGGGGAGCTGGTGTAAATATTGGTGTCACAACTCCTTTTGCTTGAGATTCTTTTGTTGGGGGGTGATGGGCACCCTGCATTGCTGAGAGAAGGTGCAGGAATTGTGATGCTTTGCTGTCCAAAATCTCCAGGTGGAACCGGAGGTCATCCAGGTCTCATCGCAAGTCAAAGACTAGGCATTGCAACAATGTGATGCCTATTTTCAATTCATAATATGGGTCTACACTAGAGTCGACTTGTGAGAAAGGTTGTTGTCATGAGTTCTGGCTTGCCTGAAGCGACTGGGAGGCTGAGCGGGCCAATGAATTAGGGGGAGCCAATGGACCTGGGTACGAAGTAGAGCCCGAGTTTCTCGAAGGTACTGGGATGAATCCCAACGAGGTCCCTGAGACATCAAGACATTCCATCTTGTAGGAAGACAATGAAGAAAGGGGTGGGAGGTTGGCTGGAGTATGATTCGACTCTGCCAGGGAGGAGGACGAGGTGGCTATCAAGGAGGAGGAACTGTAGGAGGGTGCAGGTAGAGGATAGAGGGCCAAACGGGGTAAGCTAGGCTACCATGCCAAACCTCGTTTAGACTTTCCTTGCTACTTGGGCATATCTGAAACAGCAGGAGGGTGAAAACGACCAGGAGTGAGCGACAATAGACCAAAGAGAAGCTGGGAAAGAGGCCAAGATCTAGAGAAATAAATCGAGAGAGAATGAGGCATCCAAAGAAACTAGTGTAGTTCAAATAACCTGAGCAGCTGGTGTGATTCATTAAACATCCAAACACGCAGAGTAAAGGCCGAACCATGGCGCTGGTCCATCGAAGGGATGACAGGGCGCACTGAGAGTAATGGTGCCCTACCTCATGCAAGGTAGTCTTAAATTCATTAAGGTGGTGGGAGGGAGAGGCACGCATCCATCATGTGGTTGGCGCCACTGTGGCTCTCTCCTGGTTTCTCCGTTGGACGCGTGTTGTCCACTATCACCCCATCCAGAGAGTTGTCGATGATTAGAGATTTTGTCTGGCATATCTGAAAGATAGGGTACATCTGGTGGGTGGGGGCCTGACAGAGAAGATCTGGTTCTTTCCTTTCTTCCCCAATATTATCTAGGTCATCCGTAATTGATTAGATTTTTTTCTCACATGGGAAGGTATGAGAACCTGGCCGGGTCGCAGAAGAGTTACAATTGTCCTTAAACCGTGAGAGAGGCACCAGCAGGGTGAAACTTTCTCTAAGTCTGCTCCGTTCAGGATTTTCTGGAAGAGATCGAGAATGACTTGAGTGTCTCCTTCCACTATGAGTTTGTGATAGTTGTGTTCTATGGCTAATTGAAGCCCTCTTGTTAGCCCCCAAAGTTTTGCTGCATTGTTGGTAGTGTGGCCTAAGTTTCCCAAGGTGAGGAGGAGGATGCTCCCCTGATGATTGCAAAAACTGTACCAAAACATGTCGCTCCTGCGTTCCCTTTGGAAGCTCTGTCAAAATTTAGCTTGATAAAGTCCAGAGGAGGGGGTCACTAGTGGGAGGGACTATCTCCTCGAGGAGGAGGATGAGGAGGAGGGAGCATGCTTTGGTTCTTGTTGAGTTTCCAGTTATTCATAATGCTTTGTTCCTGGGTAGGGCATGTTAAGTCTGCCTCAAACCATTGTTGCAAGCTGAATGTTTTTGTTATATTGTGACAAATCTAGGTCCAACTGTAATGCCAGTTACTCTGGGTGTTCATGAATATTCATCGATTCTTTTCCTTCCAAAGTTGCCAAAGGATGAAACCAGGGAGTAGCTGCCAGATGTGATTTAGAACCGGTGACTGAAAAGCCTTGTCTCTCCATGTTTCGATGGTGTTGTTGATACTATCCCTTTTGCGATCCAAAGTGCGCATAATGGTTGCGCAATGGTCCCAAACTTTATCATTGTAGGGGCAGGTGTTAAGAAGGTGATTCATGGTTTCAACCTCTTCCAGGAAGAGATGGAAAATATAAGGTCCTGTAAAGCCCCTTTTGGTTAGATTGTCCCAGGTGAGAATGCTTCCTGTTGGAGAAATTTCTATTTTCGACACACTAGTTCAGTGGAAGTTAACTGACTAGTTCTATTTAGACTTTCTATTTTTACCATCACTATTATTCATGCATGCATTCCTAAGGAAAGCTAACTGCTTGATTTATTTTATTAATTATGGAATGCTCTGCCCTATATATGAGTGTATTCCACTCATTCATTGTATCATATTGATCATGATCTATGTATCAATCATCAGCTCATTGGAGTAGTGTGAATATATTTTCTCATTCTTCCATATTGAATCTCTCTTCCTTTATTGATAATCTTTGTTTGTACTTTCTTTAGCTAGATCTCTTGTGCATGTTTCCATGAAACACTGACATGGTATCAAAGCTATGTTGCTTGGTGCAAGCCAGACAAGCCAAAGAATAAGGAAAACTGGGGTTTTGGGGAGCTAAATCCGTGGTCGTAACTTTCAACAATTATTCCTCCCAAAATATTACGTTTTGGAGGAAATGACACGCATTGAAAGTAAATCGGCCCATTTTGGAAGTGGGTTTTCAACCGTTTCGTGAGATTCTTCACGGTTTTCTCAAAAAGTGAGCTGCAAGATAGCCTCTTGAAACTGATACGAATTTGTGGTTGTACCTTTCCACATTCATTGCTCCAAAAATATTACGTTTTGGAGGAAACAACCCAAGAAAAAAGTAAATCGGCCGATTTTGGAAGTGGGTTTTCAACCGTTTGGCGAGATTCCTCACCGTTTGCTCATAAATGGGAGAGACAAATATGAAAACTATTATACAACCAAACTTGGTGGTAATCCTCACACCATACAATTATTTTGATTGGAAGCCCAAGGAAGAATTCAAACTCGGAAGGAAAGGATTGTATAATTTGACTATGGCGACATAAACAAAACCTACATCAATAATTGAGAAGATGATATGGGCGAACCGTAAGGATGAGGCCATAGGACTACTTCTTGATTTAATCTCCACTGATTTGTGGTTTCATGTTTCCGCATGCAAGACTCCAAACGAGATCTGGACCACCTTGGAAGGACTCTTTGGAAAGCAGGATGAGATGCGAGGTCATATGCTTGAGGTAGAGTTGAATACCTTAGACCCTAAAAGTTTTGCTAATATACAAGATTTTTTTACTAAATTTAAATATTTTTTATTGAGCTTGGGTGAATGTGGTACTGACAAGTCTACATAAGAGAAACAACTTATTCTAACAATATTGGCCAAGCTAGGACCATAATACACTGTATATGTTTCCAATTTCCATTCTAGTAGATGTCTTTTTGGAACAAATTGGAAAATGCCTACGTTGGCTCAGTTCATTGAGTCTCTTACACAAGAGTAGACAAAACTCATACAGGTGGGCCTCATGAAAGATCCCAAAGCACATTCACTCACCATGCATGATGGAAAAGGGTCATCCAAACAGAACAGGAAGGAGGGATATTCCAAACCCTTTAATGATTCTTCAGGTTCCAGAGACTCTTCAGATTCCAAGAAGAAGAAGAAGGGAAACCATTTCACTTACTGAAATAAACCGATTCATGAAGAATCCACATGCATGAAGAAACATATCAATCTTATGGCATAGGCACTTCAACAAAGCAACCTTGGAAACTTCATTCCAGAGGGAGTCAAGAAGCAGAAGAAAGAAGATCTTGCTCTTAAGAAAGGTAATCATCATGCTCTTGTTGAAATTAATTCCTCATCTGATTCATGGATTATAGATTCTGGTGCAACCCATCATATGGCAGTGAAAGATGAAGTTTTCTCTTCCTTGAGTCCATGCTCAAGACCCCCTATTCTCATGGGGGATGATAATCCAGTAGCAGGAGCAGAAGAAGGGAGAGTGGAACTCCACAATGGTAGTTTTGAGAATGTTTTACATGTTCCAAATCTTTCTATGAATCTGCTCTCAGTTTATCAGATCACTTAGAAAGGAAAAAAGGTTGAATTTACATCAGATTCAGTTTCAGTAATTGACATGCATGACAATTCTATTATTGCAATTGGTGAGGTGTGTTAGCGATAAAAAATGCACTGGCATTTTTGAAAGAATGATGCCTAATCTTGTAGGGAATATTTGAATAGCTTCCCGGACTCCAAATGAATATTTGAAAGCACCATTGGAAAGCTTAGGAGTTTTAGATGTCGATCGACTATTTAAGCATGCAAAATGGACTCTCCATGACTGAGAAATTTGATTTTTCCCAAGGCAGTTTATTTCTGTAAAACCTTCATTTTTGGTGGTTTAGGCGAACAGGACGACTGTTCATTAACCACTGAAAGCAGTACTTTCGGTAGTTAATCCACCCAAAAGTCTTCTATGTTAACCACCGAAAGCCTGTAATGACCAGAATACTTGAAATTTCGCCCAGATCAGGAATTTTCGAATCAAAATGAGATGAAACCTCTTGGAATAGACAGGTGGTGAATTATCAAGTCAGATCCAATGGTTACTTTGATGGATAAGGAAAAGAAGAGGTGTTTTAATCAAGTTTGGTACATTTTTCAAAGACAAAAATATAGGTATTTTGGCATACCTCAGCAAATTCAAATTTTATCTCTTGGAAGAGTCATCAGTCAGCCTTGGGAGGCTATCCTACACTACACCAACACTCAACAAGAGAGGAAGACCATGAAATCTGGGATTGACCTCATTTTTGGGGATCATCCCACATCTTTTGCAACTAAATTTTGATTTACTATCTTTAGTATATTTGATCCTTGTTTTCAGGATCTCAGAACTGCTTTGTAAAGCTATAAAGCTAAGGATAGAATATGAACTAGAGGTTCAATTTTGGGTTCTATATGCTGCTACTGTAAAGGAGACTCATTCTTAATATATGAAACATTGCAAGCTTCCTTCATCTATGTTTTTAGACCTTTCTTTTCTGTTCTATGATATCTTATGAGAGAATGATTTCTTTATTGACGCTTATTCAATCTACATGTGACTGTCATCTCACTAATTGATTGATTAAGTTAAGAATCATAAGTTATTGCCTTAGTTTTTAAACCCATTGTGCTTATTGTTTTATATGAATATAATCTGGTTCAACAACTATCTTCTGTTCTATTTGATCAACCCTTGTCTGATTGCATTCTTAGAAGGCCTTGTGATATTTGATATTACTAGACAGTCTTAAAGACACAGTCCATCCCCTAGATATTCATCTTGATCCAAAAACCACATCAATTATTAAGAAAATAGTTTCCAAAAAGATTGAGTTACCAGGCATCTCTGACTTACAGCCTAGGAGAGTTTCCTGGAGTGATAACAAATTGGTGTCATTGTTGGGGAGAGGAGATTGAAGCTCAGCTTCCTTGGGAGACGACATAGATCTAATCTTTGATGATAGACAAAGGTTGGACACTACATTGGTTGTAATCATCTATCTGGCGACTCCATGAAGGACGAATTCAGTGGTGACTCCATTGTTCAGAAAATTGTTGGTGACTCCACTGGTATGACATGAACAGGATCTTAGCAAAGAGGTATGCATTCTGTGATTTTTCAAGTATTTCTGGTTACCCTCATCCAGTACCTACTAGAGATGAATGGGAACGTAGTATTCCTAGATTTCGTGGAGAGAAGTGGGAAGTGCCAGCTGAACATTTGTTGGATTTCCATGACTTTATTGACCGGCTTGAAATTATACATGAGGATGTTCAAATTAATCTTTTCAAATTTTCATTAGAAGGGACTACTCTTGACTGGTGTCAGTCTCTTCCAAGTACAAGTGTCAGCTCTTTGGCTGATTTTCATGCTGCCTTTCATCTATTTTGTAAAGAGATATATTCAACTGACCTTCTCTACCCTGAATGCTGTCATGATTTCAATTTGTTGAATAAGAAATCAGATATTTATGTGAAATACGCTACAGCAGGAGATGCCTCTCATCATGACCAAGATATTGATGATCTACAGGATGATGGCCATAGTATAGATGCTTTAAACAGTACACCAAATGCATCCACTATCTTAGATTGTTATCAAGATTATATTGCCTCCTTTAAAAAATTGAAAGATGATGAGCAGATTGAAAGTTCAATGGGTGAAAGTATTGGAGCAACAATAGATGTTGAGGGTAGCCCACATCTTCCAGAATTGCAGACCAAGGAAGACAGTCCACAGCTTTCACATTTGCTGATAGAAGGAATTTGCAGCAGACATGAAGAGGGTGAAGAAGAGCAAAAAGAATTAGATCAGCAGTACGTCATGCATGTTTCTTTGATCGAAGTTGAGCAGTTTACAATTGACATGGAGATCGGTGGAAACCATCGGCAGCAGCATGTAAATCTTCATTTGGAACAACTGCTTAAATAGGTATTCCTTGACGTTTTTAATGACCCTATCGCTGATTATTTAGAATTTATGAACAACATAAATGTTAAAATATTTCCTTCAGAAGAAGGATGGTTCTGTCATCCTTTTAAAATGCATTTCTGCATTTTGGGCATTCCTTTACTTTTTGGGTCCAGATCAAGGAGGTTATCAGTAAATCATTCCCTAACATGGCTTCATTGGAAGCGTGACTTCACTTAATAAGAGCTAGTACTATTGGTTAAGAAGTAGGGGTAGGTAAGAAAATAAGCTCCCCATACGAGCAGTTAGATTCCTTCAGTTATTTGTTGTCGAATAAATAGACCATCTACAGGCAGGTTTTCTTCACAGAGGAACTCATTCTTCTTTATGGCAAGAGTGAGGGGCTTTATGCCACTGTAAACAATAGCGACACAAATGCCACAGTTGACCAAGGGATCTGAAAATATCAGCTTTTGAGAGTAGATTTCCATTTCAATTATTCCTGTTGACAACATAGTTAAAGGATCTTTTGCCCTCGGTTGGAAAGAGTTCCTTCCAGTTAGTAACTTTCTAGCCTTGGGTGATTATTGTTTTTTCAGAATCAACAATATCGAGTTGCTGGCACATTCAAATTATTTTTCTTCGATCTGCAAGAATGTCTTCGAACTCTAGTCCAGTGCACCTTCAAGCACCTGTTCCAGTTCCTAATAGAGTTTATGGTGGAGTGCCTAGTATGTATAGAAAATAAATAGGGATTAGACGGATATTTGTACAAAAAGACATAGGGAATGTTTTGGGCATAGAATTAGACAGGGATGATAGAGTACAAACAATCAAGAAGAAACTCCATCTTGCTCTGTGTCTGCCAACTGAGCAGAGTGCCCTCACGTTTGGAGATGTGGTGCTAGAACATGACTTCAATGAAGTGTGAAATGATTCCCCAATTTTGCTGACAAGAGGACTCTACGGAACCTCATCAACACCTTGCTTGTCACCATCAGGGAAAAAGAGAAAAGACCGCAGTAAGCCTCTAGAGATTGTGGGTGGATCGCATGGATGTCCAAAGGTGAAGCGGTTGGTTAGACAATGCATGAAAGCTTTGGATAGTGGGATTGAACCAACCCCTGCTGGTGGTGGTCTAGGAGGAGCATATTGCATTCAAAATGAGATGGGTGAAAATATTTCCATTGTCAAACCTACAGATGAAGAGCCATTTGCACCAAACAATCCAAACGGTTTAGTGGGAAGGACACTGGGACAACCGGGTCTTAAGAGATCCATCAAAGTGGGAGAGACAGGTTTTAGAGAGGTAGCTGCTTACCTTCTCGATCATCGCCACTTTGCACAACTAGCTTGTGGGCACGTCTACCATCCAGAGTGTTTGGAGAAGATGACTTTTGAATCAAATCAGCAAGATCCATCATGCCCTCTATGTATTGCAAGTGAAGAGATGCTCTCGAAGCGGTTGCCATCTTCAGTAGAGTGAATTATCAGATCTAAAGGTGGTGGTTTAAGGGCATACAGGTCATAGAGTCAATCATCTACAAGAAACAAAATGTCCAGAATTGGTGTTGCAAATGATGATATTGTAGATCCTCAGTTCTTTTCTGGTGAAATTCGATAAAAAATCTGAAGAGTTATGACCCTTTAGCAGGGTTAGTACTCAGTGTTTTGGCAATAATTTCGGGGATGTTACCCAAGAGCATAAAATTTACTATGAAACCTTGCATAGACAGTTTAAGAGATGCTTAATTCTGCGTATGAATGAGGAGCTTTCATTGTTTGACTTAGATGAAGCCACCGTGGAGCGCAGGACAGATGTAGCAATCATATCACTATGTTTAAGGCAAAAAATCAGTCCCATATCACAAGCCTCTCAGACATATCAGCGGGATGATTTTGTCTCTAATTGGCTGGAGACACCTGTCAATTACTAGAAAATACAGACAATCTGGCAGCAACACATACTGAATCATATGCAGAAACAAATATTACATTAACAGAGGGAACGAGTGGTTTGCCTAGCAAAGTAGATACTAAGAATGTGACCACTAGTGCATTACCTGGAAAAGTGCATTCTGGAAAGGTGGTGTTCGTTAAGATTGAAGATTCTGTGGATGCAATTGGAAAATCACAACTTGCTTGTAATGAGGGTAAATTTCTTTTGCAAAATAATAATATTGAGGCTAGGACATCTACAAATGCTAATGAAACAACTGCAGATGGATATTGCAATCATTCTTCTCCAGGATATGGTTTGTATTTATCTGGTTTAGAACAGGTGGATATGGCTGTTGAGTATAGCCCTTTGGACCATTCTTCCACCAATTCCCTGCATAAGGGGGAGCCTCAAAACAGACACACTGGTGAAGAAAATATTTTGCAAGAAGCATTTTCTTCATTCCCCTTTCTATAACACCAGGACATTCTTCTGTAACATCACATGCAAGCCAATGCATTGCAACTACCAAGGAGATTGAAGCACACTCAAGCTGTCACCAGGAGGATTTAATTTTTATATGTTCACCAGAACCTACAGAAATCTCTTCAACCAAAAATCCCATTAGTACTGTGGAAGAGGCTAAAGATGTTGCACCTGTTTTTCCAGAAGTTCAAGGGTCCAGATTATCATAGAGATGAATGTGTGAAAAGTAATTTTTCTGCTAGGTTTGTAGCCATATCAGGTGTGTTGGGTCTGTACTCTGAATATGGAAATGACATAAAACATGTTCCTGTTGGGGTGGGTCCAGATCTTCATCTAGAACCTAGGGAGCAAGTGAGAATAGTTGTTAAGGAAGACACTTTTCATGATGCAGAAATCAAATTGGAAGAAAATTTTTATATTGATAAAGCCAACATAAATGTTGTCCCCTTTGAAATGGCTAGCTGTTCAGAAGATCCACTTCTATGCCAGTCACTCCTTGAAAAATCTAGTGAACCTCTTTCAGCAGAGGACTGCAAATTCTAACCTTGTACAATATCTACTGCAAACTGATATTCAGAAAAGAACAGAAAAGATACAATGGCAAATACAAACATTACACAGAGATTTTTCACCTGGAAACCCAAACCAGGAAAACCAACATATATTATATTCATACATTGTGTTACATTTTTTACAATACAATATACATATAGGAGCCAGCGGCATCCAAAACCCTAACCCAATGACCTGGACTAGTCCAAAACCCTAATTCCTTAACCGGAAATAGAAAACCATCGGAAAAAACCATGTGCCGAAAAACCACCTAATATCATGTGGTCCCGGAAATATGTTGGCCCAGTGGAAATATGTCGGCCCAGAAAGAATATAACACTCCGTCTCGTGCAAAGAATATAACACATACCCAACAAGGACAATGTTAAAGTATGTGATATTTGTGGGGACACAGGTTATGAAGAGATGCTTGTTGTAGCATGTGTAATGATGGTGTCGAACACACTTACTGCATGCCAAGTATGTTAGACGAGGTGTCTGAAAGTGACTGGATGTGTGAAGACTACAAGTTGCAGCAGAATGCAAGTGTCAAGACAGTTGAGACACCTCCAAACTTGAGAATGGTGTTGAAGCCATCATTCTTGACCAGCAGGAAACATAACTATGGTTGAGTCACACGCTTTGACTCTAGATCTATATGTTCATCAATTACACGCATAATCCCTGGGTTTGAGGGACACATCAGCAGTTAATTATGGCAAAGTCAGGATCTTCTTTAAGGGCTAAGGTTGATGGTGTTTGGTACTTGGAGGCGCATCGAGAGATAGCACAATCATCTGCTGAACCTACTGTATCTAAAGCCAATAAGATAAATCAGTATTTCACTATGGATCAACCACTCTGATCGCAGAGTTAACTTGGTCAGATCACCTTGCAGCCATGGCAATTGCAAGACAAATAAAAGACACAACATGTCACTATAGCATTTTTGTCGATGATCTCAGCCCAGAGTTTACAGATGCAACTCTCTTTGATTGTTTTTCTATTTTGTTCAGATGCAAGGGTTAGGTGGGATCAAAAATCTGGTAGGACAAGAGGATTTGTCTTTGTTTCCTTTAGAAATTAGCAGGATGTTGATAATGCAATAAATCAGATGATAGGAAAAACTCTTGGGAGTAGACCGATTCAGTGTAATTGGGTTACCAAATCAAGCTCTGGTAATCAGAGTGACGACAAACAGACCTCAGAAATGCAATTTGATTCAAATGCATCAAATAAATACTTCAGCCAATGGTAGGGCAGAACACAACATTTTCATCTAGAACTACAACTGTGGGAATAGGAGGACAGTCACACCTAAGTCTAGTAAGAGAGAGAAGAGCTTCGTCTAGCAAGCCCTGAGGTCTGTGTACTCTTGCAGGTAATCGAGATTCATCAAATTTTGATTTTTGGGTAAGTTTCTGTTTTTAGTGGTTTAGGCGAGCCTGTGTGTGCTCATTAACCACAAAAACAGAGTACTTTCGGTGGATAAGGTGCCAAATTCTAGATACAGTTAACCACCGAAAGTTGTTTTAACCAGATCACTCAAAATTTTGCCCAAATTCCACATTTCTAGGATATATTTGGCACGTAATATCTTTGAGTCTTGAAAGCAACAAATTGAAGGTAAATCCTTAAGATGCTTGTGATATAATTTGTTCAAGATTGAGGGAACAATATGTAGATTTTAATTTAGCAAAATACAAGTGGCAGCAGCTCCGAAGACAAGTGGCAGAGTTTTCAGAAATAGAACTTTAAGGGATCTTGCAGTTTGTAAACATTGCTAGGATTGAAAAGGATGAATGTTTCCATGGCCCAATACTAAAGGCACATGGTCTGCTAGGTTCTTGGAGACCTCACAGGGAGGTATCCATCCCAGTTGGAGCCAGATGTTAGCGATAAAAAATGCACTGGCATTTTTGAAAGAATGATGCCTAATCTTGTAGGGAATATTTGACTAGATTCCCAGACTCCAAATGAAGATTTGAAAGAACCATTGGAAATATTAGGATTTGTAGATGTCGATTGACTATTTAAGCATGCAAAACAGACTCTCCTTGACTGAGAAATTTGATTTTTCCCAAGGCAATTTATTTCTGTAAAACCTTCCTTTTCGGTGGTTTAGGCGAACAGGACGACTGTTCATTAACCATCAAAAGCAGTGCTTTCGGTAGTTAATCCACCCATAAGTCTTCTATGTTAACCACCGAAAGCCTGTAATGACCAGAATACTTGAAATTTCGCCCATATAAGGAATTTTCAAATCAGAATGAGATGAAACCTCTTGGAATAGACAGGTGGTGAATTATCAAGTCAGATCCAATGGTTACTTTGATGGATAAGGCAAAGAAGAGGTGTTTTAATCAAGTTTGGTACATTTTTCAAAGGAAAAAATATAGGGATTTTGGCACACCTCAACAAATTCAAATTTTATCTCTTGGAAGAGTCATCAGTCAGCCTTGGGAGACTATATTGCACTACACCAACACTCAACAAGAGAGGAAGACCATGAAATCTGGGATTGACCTCATTTTTGGGGATCATCCCACATCTTTTGCAACTAAATTTTGATTTACTATCTTTAGTATATTTGATCCTTGTTTTCAGGATCTCAGAACTGCTTTGTAAAGCTATAAAGCTAAGGATAGAATATGAACTAGAGGTTCGATTTTGGGTTCTATATGCTGCTACTGTAAAGGAGACTCATTCTTAATATATGAAACATTGCAAGCTTCCTTCATCTGTGTTTTCAGACCTTTCTTTTCTATTCTATGATATCTTATGAGTGAATGATTTATTTATTGACGCTTATTCAATATACATGTGACTGATATCTCACTAATTGATTGATTAAGTTAAGAATCATAAGTTATTTCCTTAGTTTTTAAACCCATTGTGCTTATTGTTTTATATGAGTATAATCTGGTTCAACAACTATCTTCTGTTCTATTTGATCAACCCTTGCCTGATTGCATTCTTAGAAGGCCTTGTGATATTTGATATTACTAGACAGTCTTAAAGACACAGTCTAGCCCCTAGATATTCATCTTGATACAAAAACTAAATCAATTATTAAGAAAATAGTTTCCAAAAAGATTGAGTTACTAGGCATCTCTGACTTACAGCCTAGGAGAGTTTCCTGGAGTGATAACAAGGTGGATCACAATTCAAGGTTGTATAAATTCACTAAGTTTTCTGACGATGACTCCTCTATTCTACTTACACATAAGGAGACTACTTTGCATGCACCTCTAGTGCAACATGCATATACTCTTGTTCTTCCATCAGTTTCAGACATTAGAGATGATTCCATGCACTCAGATTCTATACATGGAAATAAGCAGGTAGTACAACAGATAAGAAGACAACACCGAAGATTCAACAGATGCCCAAGAAGGCACATACCACACTTTAGGTAGCATGCAACCTTGCATGGAATCCATTGGATTCAAGGATGACTCGATCTCATCATGAAGAGCCTTCTCATGTACTTTCAGCTTCAAAACCTGTGATGCCCATGCATTGCTATATGGTTCAATCTATTGATCCATAGAACTACAATAGGTTTGTGGGAAATCCATTATAGAAAGCAACCATGCATAAGGAGTATGACTCACTCCTATAGAACCAAAATTGGAATCTAATTCCATGTCCACCAGAAATGAATATTTTCAGGTGCATATGGGTCCATAGGATCAAGAAGTGCAAGGTTCGACAAGTTGCCAAAGGACTTCATCAGATCCATAAATATTTCTACATCTTCATGAAGACATTCAATGATCAAAAGTTTCAGACTTTGCGGGATCGTCTTGCAGTGAAGAACACAGTTGTCTAGCAGCTAATATTTCTTCTTTTGATACATTATATTTTGAGGGGGGGTTTGTTCCCACGTGGTTTTCCCTCTTTCCTCAATTTTATTCAGTGTTCATTAGTTGCATTGTACATGAGTACCTAAAATGGCCTAATAGCCGGGACTCATTTTTTACTCCATAGTGATGTTCAGGGGGGGTGTTGAAGAAATTTATATTTTCGACACACTAGTTCAGTGGGAGTTAACTGACTATTTCTATTTAGAATTTCTATTTTTACAATAACTATTATGCATGCATGCATTCCTAAGGAAAGATAACTGCTTGATTGTTTTTTTTAATTATGGAATGCTCTACCCTATATATGAGTGTATTCCACTCATTCATTGTATCATATTGATCATGATCTATGTATCAATCATCAGCTCATTGGAGTAGTGTGAATATATTTTCTCATTCTTCCATATTGAATCTCTCTTCCTTTATTGATAATCTTTGTTTGTACTTGCTTTAGCTAGATCTCATATGTAGGTTTCCATGAACACTAACACTTCCATGTGCCACCAACCAAAGGAATATGCTAATTTTTGGCTAGTGTTTTAGAGACCAAATTTTACGCTAGACTTCCCTTGGGGGAGGGGGATTGAGATTGGCCTTTATGGCGTAAGCCTATTTGATGTTAAAATTCCCCCTTGGAGATCTTCCCTATCATAGGATGTCCTCACCTTGCAAGATAAGAATTTTTCGTTCGTTGATCATGGTGTACCAAGGTTGAAGGTCCACCCATGCTTCGACGTGTAGGTACTCTTTATTGGACTTCCATCATATCCATACAACATTCATGGGGTTGACCCTCTAGTAATCTGCCACTCTTGTCAGACTTGCTTGAATTGTTGGGGGACAAAAGGTAACGGCCCAATCCTCCCGCGCTAAAATCGGGAGCTGCTGCCAAGAAAAATTCTAGAAAAGGGATGTCTAACTATTCCGGATTTCCCAGAAAGCGTGATTGACTACGAGGTGGCAATTTTTCCTAGAAGTTGTCAAAATTAGGGATCCTAGGGTATCTTTGTTCCAGAGAATGAGGCTTCTTTCTGTTGTGTTGGGAATATACTTCCTTTTCCAAAGCCTAGCCTAGAGGTCCCGAGGTCTCTTCAACCATCTCCACCAGATCTTGGCTCTGAGTACGTTATTCAGAGTAGAGGGATCTCTGATTCCTAGACCCCCTTGAGGCTTAGGATGACATAGCTTTTCCCAGCTAATCAGAGAAAATTTCTTCCCCGCTTTGAGTCCCTGCCAGAGAAAGTTTCTTTGTAGGGATTTTATGGAATTAAGAATGAAGTTTGGGGACGCGAGAGTTGAGAAATCATAGACAGGTAGAGCTTGTAGGATTGATCTAAGGAGGATGAGGAAATTGGGGAGGTTGAGAGCTCGATAGGTCCAGGAGGAGAGTCTTTTCAAAAAGGAAGTGAGGAGGCTTTCCCAAGAGCTGTTTCTGAGGGATTTATCTAGGAGGGGGATGTCGAGGTACTTGGACGGAAGGGAGCTTCGAATGAAACTCAAAATATAAGAGATATGGAGCTGAATCGACTCTGAAGTGTTGAAAAAGAAGATCTGGGATTTGTCCTTGTTTATGTCCATCCTCAAGACCTCACAGAAGGTGTGGATGATAGAGAGAAAAGTATGGGCCTCTTGGACTGTGGGGGAACCCATCATCAGAGTATCACCCATGAATTGGTTGTATGAGATCAGGGGGTTGATGCCATGCAGGGGAAGCCCTTTTATCGTTCTATTTGCTACCACAGCCTGAATGGAGCAACTAAGGCCTTCAACCAATATGATGAAGAGGAAAGGGGAGAGGGGGTCCCCCTGCCTAATTCCTCTAGAGGGGGAGAAAGGGTGTGAAGGAACTCCATTGATAAGGATCGAGAAGAAGGCCGAGGAGGTGAGGTTCATGATCTAGTCTACCCAGGAGGACATATTTTGAGCATATTTTTTGGACATTTTGTCTCGGATATTCTTGTGTTAGTGATTTGTAGTATGTTTTCTTTGTGAATCTTTTCAATCTTGTTCATCATTATGTTTATTCTTCTATTCTAGTGTGAATGATTATATATAAATAATTCATTGTTGATGATCTTTATCTCATATTCAATTTTCTTACATTAGTCTTTTGATATTGTGACATAACTCATCCACTGCTTGGTGCTATGTTATAATTGATGTGTTATTTTCTTCTCACCACCATACTATAATGCATATGATGACTGACAGATTGCTAGCTACCTAGCCTATGAAGTACATTTGTTCATATCAACCAATTATGAAATCTTTTATTTGACCTATCTTTATTATGACTCCATGCCCAATGGGTGTTTCACTTAATCCTACCACTACATCATACAAATTTTGTCTTTACCTGCAGATCTAGATGTTGTGCTATAATTTTAGCGAGAGAGCCCTCTCTGGTTGGAAAGGTCAGTTTCCATCCCAAGGTGGTTTGAAAAAGTTACCTCTGTGTTTAACTTTCACATCCACATAAAATTATAGAATGATAATAGGGGGGACAATTGATTCAAGTGGATATCAATGGCCACCCACTTCTTCCATTAACTCATAATGGTTCCCCATATTGGAAAATTTTCAAGTCTTGAACTTTTGGTGGGTTTGTTAGGCCCTAAACAATGTTTTTTCTCCTTGTAACATATTAGGTTTGTCATGGCATGCATAGTCCTTAACCCAATTTTGTCTTCTCATCAATATATTTCCAATGGGATATTGTGCACCCCAAATGGAGTTTGTATGCATAAGTTGCAACCCCAAGAAGTTGATTTATCAACTAAACTCCTTGTGACCCACATTCCTTGTGGCCACTTCATCTCCTAGGGTTAGGGTTTTGGATATTTATGGTTTTTTCCTCTTATAGTTTAGTAATTTATGTTCAAATATCATTTTGATCTCTTGTAATGATCATCTAGAAAATGAGCATAGTCGAAACCTCTATCTTTAGAGATAATCTACCACCATTCTAGGTAGTTTGTATTTCTTTGCATTTCACATTTTTTTCCTATTTCATTTATTAATAGAATTTGGTTCTCACTATGCATAGATAAAAAAAATAAAGGCGGGAATATGTGATCCAAGTGTATATCGGTGGAGACCCACCTTTTGCAACTGGCTCAAAACAGTTTTCTAGCAATTTTGGTAATTTACTATTTTTAGCAGTTTTTAATTTCTAGGGCCTAAATGCAGATTTTTCGGGATCGAGCTTCTCAATTATAGCCAAAGGCTCTTATTTATCCCCCAAAATGAATCTCCTTGATGATACCTTTCCAATGACCCATCGTGCGCCTCAAACAGAGATTGTATGCCAAAATTATGCCCCCGGGAAGTTGATACACCAAACTACCCAAAACAAGGTACACAAAACTGTTGGCTTTTCATCTTCTAGGGTTATGGTTTTGGATTTTATTTATGATAAAAAGGCCTTTGGAGCATCATTGCAAAAAAAAAAACAATCATCTTCTTGCGAATGAGTGTAGTCATCGCATCTCTTCTCAGAGATAAGCTGCCACCATTCTAGCAAGCATGTTTATGCTGCATTTTATAGTTCCATCTTATTTCCTTATTGAATAGAAACCAG
The DNA here is from genome assembly GCA_009831015.1 of Picea engelmannii. Classification (NCBI taxonomy): domain Eukaryota; kingdom Viridiplantae; phylum Streptophyta; class Pinopsida; order Pinales; family Pinaceae; genus Picea; species Picea engelmannii. Next base: position 128,351 of record ML799610.1, read on the forward strand.
TTTTACTGTATATATGTTATTCTGTGTTAAGCATCTTTTGATAATAATCTTTATTCATTTTGTTCTGCAAATATATTCTGGATCAGTAGTATTAGAGCAGGTTGCTCTTCATCGTTTTTCAGTGCATGTCCCCAACGAGGTCTGAGTATAGCAAGTTTGGTCTTGAGCTTGTCTTTCTTGAGGACAATCGCTCTTGCACGCCCAAGAAACCCTCCATGGTAGAAGAAAAGAAAAATGACAAAGAAGATGATTCTATTAATCTGTTGTTTGAGCAATCTCTCATGTGACATAGGGACGAAATGATGGAGAATTTTTCCCACATCCTTCAACACCTGCCGATAACAACATGTGCATCTTCATCAAGTGGTCACTTTGGAGGCACCTCGCATTTCAAGGTACAATTTAATTTTGATATTCCCATATTTGAAGGACAATTAGATACAAATGCCCTAGAAAAATGGTTAAATCTGCTAGAAGGTTATTTCTCTGTTCATAATTTCTCCGATAGGGAAAATATAACCTTCACACTCCTTAAAGATCTCCCCCGTGTCAAACATTGATGGGAAACTTACTGGGAGAAAAGTTCCACAGAGGAGTCTGGAATATATGGGGCCGAGCCCACTTGGGATTTTTTTGTGGATGCAGTAAAGGAACAATATTACCCTGTTGGCAACTATGAGGACCAATACATGAGATGGACCACACCGTGGCAAGAGAGGGGCCAAGCAGTTTCGGAGTTCACCAATACCTTACATACCTTGTGCACCAAACTGGGTATCAAACACTTCGAATGAAATTTGGTTATAAATACCATGGGGCTCTACACAGATACATCCAAACTGAAATGGAATTTTTGGACATCTCATCACTCGGTGCTACTTATTGATATGTTGTTAAAATCGAGAAGAAATTTAAGCACAAAAAGAAACAAGAGTTCGAGTCTGCAAATCTGAAACAACCAAAGTATGATAAATACGGCCCTAACAAACAGTCTCCCGAAAACCATTCCAATCCACAGGAAAAGAAGGGTCACAGAAAGATGAAGAAGGACACTAGAAAATGGTGCGATTTCCACAAAATCCCCTCACACAATACCGATGAATGTTGCTCAAAACAATCATTGGTGGCAGAGATAAAAGACAAGGAGCAGAACCCTGATTCATAATTTGATTATGAAAATACTAATAGAAGACAAATCATCGACACAGACCCCACTGCTATTGTCGTGACCGCAAAAATTCAACCAGAAGAACCAACAAATTTTGAAGAGGGGGAGTGCCTTTTTCATTCATAGATGTGGGTGAAGGGGACCCCACTGCATTTTATTGTTGATAGAGGAAGCCCAAAGAACCTCATCTCAGTAGAGGTTGTCAAATAGTTGGGATTTTCGACAACACCACACCTATAGCCATACAACATTGGGTGGCTTCACAAGAGACGAGATCTTCGTGTCAACCAACAGTGTCGATTGTCATACGGCATCCATCCATTCAAGGATGAGGTATTATCTGATGTTTCCCCCTAGATGTCTACAATGTTCTCTTGGGCCAACCATATATGTGGAAGCACCATGTTATTTATGAGTCTCAACCTCGTAGTGTCATTGTTACTCTAGGGGGTCATCTCTACAGGATACGAGAGGTAATTTCGACTATTGTCCCACCTAAACAATGTTGCAAGGTAGTATCTCATACTAAAAAAATCATCTTCTTCATAGTTTGTTCAAAGCGTGAACATAAGAACACCACTGCAACCTCATTCCAAACACCTTCTATCCAACAAAATGTTGGATTACTGAGAGGGGGGGTGAATCAATAATAACGTAATTATAATCCTTTTTCTTCAAATGTTATATCAATGTAGAATTATTATCCAATAATGAGCAGTAATAAATAAACAATCACACACATACACAATACACAGTACACCAGTTTTTTACGTGGAAACCCAAATCTGGAGAAAACCACGGAATGATTTTTCTTATATGTCTTGAAGAATTACATTCATTGGAAGCACCAACTTCTTTTGTTTTCTAGCTACAACTGGAAGCAGGCTCCAACCCCCTAGTTTCTCAGGCTACAACCTGAAGGGAAGCTCCAACTCCCCAAATCTCTGGCTACAACCAGAAGGAGGCTACAACCCCCACTGTTCTCTGGCTACAACCAGAAGGTGGCTAAAACCACCTGTCCTTGCCCCGTCCTGCCACCCTGAAGTAGAAGTAGAATGATGGAACCACTGTCACACTATCACTGTGAGATATACCACTGTAAACCTGTAGCAATAAATCTGAACAATGCATCAACCATGCATCAACCTGTACCTCAACCTGTACCACAAAAAAGTGCATCAACCATGCACCAACCTGTAATCAACATGTACCATAAACAAGTGCATCAACCATGCACCAACCTGTAATCAACCTGTACCATAAACAAGTGCATCAACCATGCACCAACCTGTAATCAACCTATACCATAAACAAGTGCATCCAACCATGTGCCAAGTATGTACCAATCATGTGTCAACTACTCGTCAACTATGACTCATCAATATGTACCAACATCATCAACTATACACCTCATGTATGTGTGCCAACTCACCAACTACTTGTCTCAACCATGTACTCAACATGTACCTCAACCAAAAGCCCTCATCAATTTTATCATCCAAATCTGATTTGTAGCTCTATAATAGACCTGGTGTACATGATCACATTCCTGCAAACCTTCTTTAACTTTAAAAACAAGAGACTAGCATTTTCATCAAACTTTTCTTTAGTCTCACATGCCTAGTTTTGGATTAGTCAACAACCCTAACTTGAAGTAATCATAACTTTGAACCTGTAATGTATAAATATCTGAAAC
>ML799610.1:139983-152858 GCA_009831015.1 Picea engelmannii
TTCGTAAGGCCATAACTCTCAAACCGTGAGGAGTTATGTGACGTTCTACATACCACCAGAAATGGAATGACATGTACTATCCATATAGAATAGTATTATCTGAAAATATATCATAACTCATACCATTACCCATCAAACAAACTTGGGTCCATTACCCAAGCTTGGGGTCTCCAACTTCTCATGGCCATAACTCTCTAACCGTGAGGAATTATGTGACGTTCCACATACCACCGAAAATTACATGAAAAGAAATATCCATATAGGATATTTTCCCTGACAAATTCACTTTCCTTCATCTCATTATTCCACAATTAAGCATGGGTTCTCTTACTCCATAAAGCATCTTCCCGTGAGGGCTTTCACCATAAGGGGACCACTTTGGAGTGCATCCATATTTACTTCTTATCAACCATGAAAAAAAAATAATGAGTCATATTTACATCAAACACTATTGGGCCCATTACCCAAACCTTTGTGCTATGGGTCTTTCTTCAAGGGTTGACATCAATGACAACCAACCTTAATCAACACAAAAGAAGGTCGACAAGATTGTAGCAAAGTGTAAAGATTCCTTCTGCACACATGCATCTCATGTAGACAGACTGGTTAAAAAGGTCCAACCCTTCCAGCCACAGATTCATGACAACTTTCAACAAACTAAGCAACGCAACTTCTCCAACAAGGAAAGCAGCTCATCAAGATGCAGATTCAACAAACACTTTTCCCTCTCCCTCAGGCACTCAATACAATGAAGACCATTAATTCCTAAGGAGGGAGGATTGATCTATGTGGATATCAGTGACCACCCAACTTTTCCAACTAACTCAAAACCGTTTTCTGGCAATTTTGGTAATTTACTATTTTTAACAGTTTTTAACTTCCGGTGCCATTTTGAGGGCCTAAATGAAGATTTTTCGGGATCATTCTTCTCAATGATAGCCGAAGTCTCTAATTTATCCCCCAAAATAAATATCCTTGATGATACCTTTCCAACGAGCTATCGTGCACCCCAAACGGAGATCGTATGCCAAAGTTATGCCCCCGAGAAGTTGATACACCAAACTACCCAAAACAGGGTCCACAAAACTATTGGCTTTTCATCTTCCGAGGTTAGGGTTTTGGATTTTCTTTATGATAAAAAGGCCTTTGGAGCCTCATTGCCAAAAAAAAACAATCATCTTCTTGCGAATGCGAGTAGTAGAGACATCTCTTTTCAGAGATAAGATGTCACCATTCTAACGAGTCTTTCACTCTATATTTTTACAGTCTTTGAACATTTTTGCTCATTAATAAAAAAAATGTGTATTATTGTATCTCTGTGTTTATGGTTTCATATTTGATACATTTATGTTATATTATTGGATATCCGAGATATCTATGTTCATTTATTTATTATATCTCTGCTCTCATTTCGTGCCGAAAATAATATGGATCAATATGAATGGAAACACACACACATAAATATTGCAATCTAGATCAGTGGTCTCAAAACAGACTGCTCTTTATTGTTTTTTAATGCATGTCTCTTATGATATCAAGATATAGAGAGTTGGGTCTCAAACTAATTTCACTTGGGGAACCTCATTGGCCCAAGCGGGCTCCCATGGTGGATGAAAATAGATATGAAGGAGTAGGATATCCTATCAAGTTGTTTCTCAAGGAATCCCTCACACAAGAGAGGAACAAGAGATGGAAAATTTCCCCCAAATCCTTCAATGACTTCCAACGGCGACTGAGACACCTTCAAAAGGAAATCATTTCAAAGGTGGAACACCCTTCAAGGTACAATTTAACTTTGACATTCATTTATTTGAAGGCAAGGTATATGCAGATGCTTTGGATAAATGGTTAAATTTGTCAGAGGGTTACTACTCTGTTAAAAAAAATGGACATAAAAAATATCACCTTTGCACTCCTTAAGGCACTTCCCCATGTCAAATATTGGTGGGAAAGTTACTAGGAGAGACATGATGGAGATGAGTCTACAAAATTTAGGATATAACCCACTTGGGTGGATTTGTTTTATTCCTTCAAGGAGGAATTCTAACCTATTAGAAATTATGATGACCAGTACACGATATGAACAACTCTGTGTCAGGAGAGAGACCAGATGGTGCCAAAGTAGACCAATATATTACATACCTTGCACTCAAATTTGGGTATCAAAGACTCCGAGTAGCACCTATTTTTGAAGTACCGCAGTGGCCTACATAGGTACATCCTAACAAAGACTGGGAATCGCTTATCAATATTTTGTCAAAATCGAGCAGAAATTTAAGTAGAGGAATAAGAGGGAGCTTGGGTCTATAAATAATCAACAATAGAAGCATGAAAAAGTTATCCCTAACTCATGAAACAAAGAACATAGAAAGGATAACCAACCTCAAGACAACCAATCCAACCCATAGGCAAAGAAGGGTAAAAGGAAGTCAAATAAGGACACTGGAAAGTGTTGTGAGTTCCACAAAATCCCACGGCACAACACTGATGAATGTCGCTCAAAATAATCAATGTTGGCGGAGATGAAAGAAAAATAATAAGACTCTCGCTCAAACGATGATTCAATGTAGGATAAGGAAAATAAAAGCATTGTCACAGAACCCAATGCTACCATTGCAATTGTAAATATCCAACCAGAATAGTTAGATCATGGGGATGGGAGACACCTCTTCCATTCACAAATATGGATGAAGGGGACTCCACTACATTTCATTGTTGACAGTGGTAGCCAAAAGAACCTAATCTCAATTGATTTCATCAAGAGATTGAAGTTGTCAACAACGCCACACCCACAACCATACACCATCGGTTGGTTGAGCTAGGGATGAGACCCCTGCGTCTACCAACAATGTCACCTATCATATGGAATTATTCCCTTCAAGGATGAGATACTATGTGATGTTTCCCGAGTTGAAGTTTTATATGATCATTTAGGACAACCCTATATGCAAAAATGTCACCTTGTTTACAAGTCGAGGCCTTGTTTTGACTACTAAATTTTCCTTTATCTCAGCAAAGAAGCGCCAAAAGGTAATCTCTCATATTGGAAAATTTGTCCTCTTCATGGTTTGGTCAGAAGGTGAATAGAAGTTCAGTATGACCACTACCACCTCAACACCGAGCTTCTCTGCAAAATAGAAGCAGGTGGAAAAGATTGTATAGGAATATAAAAATATCTTTGCTTCACCTATGGGGGTGCCTCTATGCTTCCAGGTCAAACTATCGAGCCAGGTATGGGAAAAATATTGGACCTAGTATGGGAATATAAATAATTAACTCCACACTTAATTGAATTTCATTAATGCGAGACATTTATAACTACAAGTTTAGATGACCTTTGGTTTCATCTTCCAATAGGTATGAATGACTCTTTATATTCACCTACAACTCTTCATATTTCTCCTAAATAATATTTACAATAATATTTACAAAGAAGCACAATCCCTAAGGATTAGGTATCTAACATTATGCCCCTTAATCCGGAGGGGTGTTTGTGAGTCCAAAAATCATTCTAAATGTTTCAAATTTTTCCCTTCCAAACACTTTGGTGAATATTTCTGCAATTTGTGGAACAATGTCTCAAGAGAATAGTCTTGACCTCTACATGATATCGAATCAGGTGGTACTTTGTGTTGGTGTGCTTGGTTTGGTCATGTAATCTGAGATTCTTGGTCAAATTGATTACAAAAATATTTTCAGCTATAAGAGGAGTATAATTCACCTATTTCTCGTACAAATCTTCAAGTATTTTCCTAAGCCACACAATCTCCTTGATCCAGTTGGATATTGGTGGCCACCCACCTATTCCAACTAGCTCCTCTTGTCCATTTTTAGTTCAACACGTTCTTTTTTACTTCTTTGTAATTGTGGGTTCTACACTTTTGGGGTTGTCTTAAGCCCTACACATCTTCCAGGTGGATATTAGTGGCCTCTCACCTAATCCAACTGGCTTATTTTGTATGTTTTCATGTCAGCACATCTTGATGTACTTCCAGAGTCATTTTGGAGGCACAACCAATGTTTTTTTGGCTCGCCATAGTCAAACTATAGATAGAGTTAGATTTTGAAGGCAAAATCTGTAGTTCTCTTAAAGATATTTCCAATGGGCTATCATGCACATAAAATGGAGGTCGTATGCAAAAGTTACGAACCCAGGAAGTTGGCGTACCAACTTGCCCATAGAGGCCCACATGACTTTTGACGTTTAACCTCCTAGGGTTAGGTTTTTGGATGTTTAAGGTTTTTGCATTAATGAGTAATATAAAAAAGGCCTCTAGAGCCTCATTGTAATTCATTCTTCTCATACATATGCGCGTAGCAGCCACATCTCTTCTCAGAGATAGCTACCACTATTCGAGCCAATGTTTTAGTTCTGCAGTTTTACAATTTCAGCCTATTTCATTATTCAATAGTGTTGGATTTACTTCACACACACTTAGGATTTATTTTTCCTAAGGTTTTTCCTTGTTTATTAGTCATAATTAGTCATTATCGAGACTCCTATATTTTAGGGGAGAATATTCCACCTGGAGAATATTCTCTTTCAGTTGACACTTCAGTTTGACTATTTGAGTTGAGTTTAGATGTTGCATTGGTTTTGTCACCATGAAACATTGGGATCATCACCAGATAATGCACACTTGCCTTGGGATCATCACCAGACTGGCGCATTACCCTTAATTTCCTGAGTTAACTCCTCACTACTCTTTGTTCAGTCAATTAACTGAAGACTAGTTTACTAGTTAACTCAACTAGGTGGCAGTTCACTACTGTAACTGCCTAAGAGACTAGCCTAGGTGGTAGTTCACTCCCGTAACTACTGGTGTGTGTCTGTATCACTCTATAGCACCACTATGGTGCATTGGTTCTCCTCCAGTGCACACTCATTGAGTTATACAGAGTATATCATGTGTAAATTATTCATTATTCATAACGGTTAATGAGAATTATTTCATTCTTTATCTCCTTCTTCTTTCTCAAATTATCTCTACAAATGTGTGTATCATTGTTTATCTAGATTTGTTTTGTGCAGTTTCAACACATTTACATGGTATCATAGTTGACGGACTGCTAAGCAAAAGCTACACCAAAAAAATTTGCAGGTACAAAATATTTAAGACAACAGAAAGATGGATTTCCAAAAAGAATTCATTCTTACACCTTACAACTATTTTGCATGGAAGGAGAAAATGGCCATACATCTCTGAACCAGAGGGTTGTATAGGTTAACCTTGAATACAGATACAAAACTGACTTCAGCCATAGAAAAATCCAAGTACTTAAATCGCATGGATGAGGCACTCAAAACAATTTGCAGTATTATTTCTCTTGATCCCCCTTTTCACATATCTTCCTGTAAGACTCCCAATGAAGCCTAGAACACCTTGGAAGGGATATTTGGACAACAGGATGAGATGAGGGGACACATGTTGGAGGTGGAGCTGCTCACATTGGATCCAAAAAGATTCGAGAATATCCAATATTTCTTTACAAAATTCAAGGATTTACTGTTGCAACTCAAAGTTTGCGGGGTTGATAAATCGAAGGAGGAGAAAAAAATGCTTCTCACCATTCTCTCCAAGATTGGTCCTTAATTCTTTGTATTCATATCTACATTCCATACTGTCAGATTTTCCTCTGGATCCACCTGGAAGATGCCTTCTCTTAAGGAATTTATCGAATCCCTAACACAAGAGAAAAGCAAGCTCATCAACATGGGCACAATAAAAGGCCCAAGGGTGCATGCACTCACTGTGTATGATGGCAGACACAAATATCATAAATATAAAGATAAGCAGAAATCTCATGCACATACGAAGAAGGAAAGGTACACAAAACCCTTCACCGATGCCTCTATATCCAAAGGGGAAAAGGGGAGAAAAGGGGAGAAATGCTTGTATTGTCACAAAGGATTCCATTTGGAATCTTCATGCATGAAAAAAAAAATAGATATGATGTCTCAAATACTTCAACAAAAAAACCTTGGAGATCACATCCTCGAGGGTGCCAAGAAGAAGAAGCCAGAAGATCTAAATTCCAAGAAACGAAATTCTAGCCATGCCTTGATTGCAATCAACTCCTCTCTCGATGCTTGGATCGTAGATCCAGGAGCATCACATCACATGGTTTCCTCATAAGCAGTCTATTCTTCATTGGATGCATGCAAAGGTCCTCCTATTCTAAAGGGGGACAACTTTTTTGTTGAAGTCACTGACAAAGGAAGGATTGAACTCACCAACGGAATCTTCGAGAATGTGTTGCATGTTCCCAAACTTTCTGTCAACCTACTCCCTGTGTATCAGATGATGAATTACATCACTGGAAAGAAATTCATATTCACTCCAAATTCCGTGGACATCTACGACATGAAAACCAACTCCAGGGTTGCTACCGGTGAGGTAAATCATCAATCTAGATTGTATACATTTTCTGAATTCATTGAACATGATTATGCTTTACTTGTTACTCATGTTGATGTAAGTAGTAGGATATGGCACGAAAGGTTTGGACATTTAAATTTCAGATACATGCAATATCTTAGCAAGCACATATTGGTTGATAGTCTACCAAACATCCATTTCTCCAAGGGAGTATGTGAGGGATGTGTTCTCGGAAAACACCCTCAAGAGAAATTCGACAAAGGAAAGTCTCAGCGAGCTTCCGAAACTTTAGATATGATCCACAGTGAGATTATGGGTTCTTTTCCACATCCATCCATCAACAAAGTGAGGTTTGTTCTCATTTTTTATGATGATTTCTCACGTTTTACTTGGATCTACTTTCTTAGTAAAAAATCAGAGGTCTTTCAACACCTCAAAGATTTCAAAGCCTTGGTTGAGACACAATCCAGAAAGAAGATCAAATTCCTTTGAACTGATAATGGGGGAGAGTATGTGAATCATGAGATCCACAATCTTTTCCATGAGGCAGGGATTGAGTTACAGCATACAGTTCCCTATACTTTGCAGCAAAACAGAGTTGTTGAGCGGAAAAATAGATCTCTAAAGGAGATGGCATATTGCATGTTGCATGCAAAGCCACTACCACATAGACTATGGATCGAAGCACTTAATTGTGCAACATACATCCAAAACAGATCTCCCCATAGATCTATCAAGGATAATACCCCCTATGAGGCTTGGAGCAGCCTCAAACCGGAAGTGTCCCACTTTTGCATTTTTGGTTCACGCACATGGGCCCAGATTCCCTTTGAAAAGAGGAAGGAACTTGATCCATAGAGCACTGAGTGAATTTTTGTTGGATACCCCAACGGTGTGAAGTGATATAGGCTTATTGATATTTCCTCAGACCGACTCATCATTGAGAAAAGTGTCCAATTCAAGGAAAGTGTATCGCATGCACCTTAGCAGCCGCATGCAAACACCTTCATTCTTCGACCTGTCCAAGATGATGAGCATGCACATGCTGACTCTTCTTCAGATGAGATTTTTGAGTCAGAGGACTCAGATGATTCAGATTCAAAGTTAGTACAGTCAGATTCAGAGTCAGAGCATCCAGATGCAGTTGCATAGCCAGAGCAGAGGCCCAAGTGGGAACATACTACTCTTCAGGATGCAGGGGATCTTGTTGGTGATCCAGCCGATACTAGGAGGAATCAATCTGATTTCGAGGAGCCTCTTGTTGCACTCACTGCCACTGAACTATTGCCCTCCAGACATATTTTCTTAGTTCAGTCTTCATATCCACAGTCTTATGGAGAGGCTGCTGGAAATCCCTTTTGGGAATCCACCATGCAGGAGGAGTACAACTCCCTCCTCGAGAACCAGACTTGGGATTCAGTTCCCCTTCCTTCTAGGAGGAAAATTGTCAGATGCAAATGGGTCTACATGACCAAGAGCACAGAAGATGGACATATTAGTAGATACAAAGCCAGGCTTGTTGCCAAAGGCTTTCAACAGGTTCATGGTATTGACTATGATGAGACCTTCGCTCCAATAGTGAATATGGATTCCATATGATTGGCACTTGCCATTGCGACAACCAAAGGAGGGGAATTCCATCATATGGATGTGAAGAATGCATTTCTTCATGATAATCTGTCTAAGGAGATATACATGGAGCAGCCCCAGGGATTTATACATGACTCATCTTTGGTCTGTCGACTGAAGAAGTCCCTATATGCCCTCAAGCAGGCTCTGAGAGCATGGTATGCCAATATGGAATCCTACCTATTGTCATAGAACTTTGTATGTTGTAAATCAGACTCGAATGTCTACATGCTAAGGATGGCTGATTCACTTCTACTTTTAGTTCTGTATGTTGATGATTTTTTGATCACCGGTTGCTCGACTTCAGCGATTGTTGCAGTCAAGAGGATTCTACATGATAGGTTTTTTATGATAGACATGGGTCCTCTACACTTCTTCCTTGGACTCGAGATCAGTTAGTATGCATCAGGCATCAAACTCTCTCAGGCCAAGTATGCACGAGATCTTCTTGAGATATTTCACATGACAGACTGCAAGTCTTCTCCAACTCCTTTCCTATAAGAAGTCAAAATTGAGGATGGTGGGGAGAGTCCACTGGTTGATAACACACTGTATAGACAGCTAGTGGGGATCTTTTTTTATCTCACCCACTCTAGACCAGACCTCTCATATGCAGTTGGCACAGTTTTCAAGTTCATGCAGGAGCCGCATGAGCTACATTGGAAGGTTTCAAAGTGTATCCTTCGATACATACAAGGCACCATCACCTTTGGGATTCATTATGAAACAGACTCTACATTAGATATCATCGGGTTTACTGATTCCATTTGAGTTGATGATATCACTGATCTCAAGTCCACATTTGGCTACTCACTCAGTCTTAGTTCTAGGCCTATTTGTTGGTCGAGAAAGAAGAAAGTTGTCATTTCTCTATCTTCAGTCGAGGAAGAGTACAAAGGGGTAGTTAACATAACCATCTAGGCTTTGTGGCTACAACATTTTCTCACTGAGTTGGGCATTTAGTTTCATCAGCCGATCATCATCTAGTGTGACAACCAGAGCACTCTAAAGTTCTGCAGAGATCCAGTTCATAGGTAGCAGACGAAGCATATCCAGATCCACATGCACTACATCCGAGACTTAGTACACGAGGGGATCATCAATTAACAGTTCTTTCCTTCAGTAGAATAGACGACATACATCTTCACCAAGAGCTTCACTGAGAAGAAGTTTCATTCTCTGTGAAGTCATCTTGGAGTGAAGGACACAGTTGCCTAGAAACTTTAGTTCTTATTTTTACATACATTGTACCTTGAGGGGGGGGTTTCCCATGAGTTTTTCCCTTTTTCCTCACTTTATTTTAGTGTATCTTTTGTATATGGGTACCTAACATGGCCTTGTTGTTGGGACCCATTCTTTATTTTCACCATAGTGATGTTCAAGGGGGGTGTTCGAGTTACTTCACACACACCTAGGATTTCTTTTTCCTTGTTTATTAGTCATAATTATTCATTATCCAATATCCTGTATTTTAGGGGAGAATATTCCACCTGGAGAATATTCTCTTTCAGTTGACACTTCAGTTTGACTAGTTGAGTTGAGTTTAGATGCTGCATTAGTTTTGTCACCATGCAACATTGGGATCATCACCAACTAATGCGCACTTTCCTTGGGATCATCACCAGACTGGCGCATTACCCTTGATTTCCTAATTTAACTCCTCACTACTCTCTGTTAAGTTAGTTAACTGAAGACTAGTTGACTAGTTAACTCAACTAGGTGGCAGTTCACTCCCGTAATTGCCTGAGAAACTAGACTAGGTGGAAGTTCACTCCCGTAATTGTTGGTGTGTGTCCAGATCACTCTATACCACGACTATGGCACATTGTTTCTCCTCTAGTGCGTACTCATTGATTTATATAGAGTATATCATGTGTAAATTATTCATTATTCATAACGGTTAATGAGAATTCTTTCATTCTTTCTCTCCTTCTTCTTTCTCAAATTCTCTCTGCAAATGTGTGTATCATTGTTTATCTAGATCTATTATGTGTAGGTTCAACACATTTACAAATAGAATATGTTTTTCATTGGATATCTGTGTTATTCTTCATATCTTTGTGTTTATTGTATTCAGTCTATTAATCAGTTTGTTCCGCTCCTAAATCTGGATCACTCCTTTATTGATTCTATAGCTGCCACATATTCTGCCTCTATTGTGGAATTTGTTGGAACTAATTGTTTGTGTGATCTCCACGAAACAACTATTGATCCAAGACTCATGAGATAGCCTGAAGTTGAAACTTCATTTTCTTTATCCCCAACAAATTCTGAATCGAAATATCCAAGTAGGTTGAATTCATCCACCTTACAATACTTGAGTCCAAAAACTTGAGTTCCCTTCAAGTATTTTAGAACTCTTTTTGTAGCAAACCAATGTCCTTCATAAGGTTTTTGCATGAACTTGGAAAGAATCCCAACAATGAATGAAATGTGTGTTTTGGTGGTGGTAAGGTTGATAATACTTTCCATAAGTTGTGTGTACTTGGTTTCATCCTCAAATTCATTCCCTTGGAGTAGAGAGAGGTTTACACTTAGCCATATGTTATAGTCTGAGTGAAAGTACAAGAATGGTTACTGGTATATCCTTACACAGAGAAAAAATCACACTACAACATCATATAGAAGGATATATAGACATACATACATACATGAGAGGTGAGAGAGAGAACCGTCAAAGCATTTTATTACATTCAGAACAACCTCTTCTTACATTTCATTACATAGTCATGTGTGTGTGTGTGTGATATTTTGTTACCAGTTGGTTACATTCCTTAATTGTCTAATTGGTCGAATCTAACTGCCTATCTGACCAATGCTCCTAATCGACTATTGTAGTCAACATATCTAGTCAACTGGTAGGTCTAGTCGGTGAGGCTGAATGACCCCTACAACATTTCCCCTCCCTCTTCAATTCCTTGCTCGTCCCGAGCAAGGGGGAGTCGGATGATCCAACTGCTCCCGAAGCAAAATCCCTGAAATTATTCATGATTGGAGTCTCCCATGCAGTGAATACAATTTCTTTGACTGGACCTACTTGGATCATGGTGATCTAAATTAGAAATGAAGGGAATTTGATTGCACGATCATTCTCTTGGAAATATTTATAATTTCTATTAATTAGTGTAGAAAGGTGATATACCTAGTTAAATTATGCCTATGTCTAGAATATTTGGCCAATGGGATCTAGCATTGTAAGCTTCACATCAGATGCTCAACCTACGGTCATCAAGAACAATGATACTATGATGCATGCCCATTTGGCACGGAGGTTCGTGACTTTGTTGATCAATAACCCTTTCAAATTCTTTATTGATGTCCCTCTGGTAAGAACTTGAATCAATTCATTAGGCTTCAACATTTTTGGGACTTAGGGTGTGCCCTATTTGAAACTTGGTTGTCATTGATGTCAACCCTAGAAGAAGCCTTGAAACAAATTTATAAGCCCCTATAAGTGACGGGTTTATTTAAAGGAATCTCCAAATTGGTCCCCTTATGGTATAGATCTAAGCATGGCCCTCATGGGAAGATGCTTTGAAGAATCCTACAAGAATCCCTAGTTCTTAAGAAAATAAGTTACAATGTATGGTCAAGAAGCCCTGAATATATGCTCAGGAAGCCCCATAGGTTTGGTCTTGAACCCTGAATTTTATTGAAGAAAAAGAGTATGAAGGACATTGTAAATGCATGCAAAACCTCTATGGATTGATATTCCTCATCAAGTCGTTTCAAACGGTAGGTGGCATGCCATGTGGTTCCCCATGGTTGAGGAGATATACCCTCTTAAAGATGATCATGTAAAGTTTGCCCCTAAATGGTTAAGAAGTTATGAGTTGGCCCCAAAATCAATTAAAGGAGAAAAATGGTTACAAACAAGAAGTTACAAGTCGGCCCTAAAGACAAGTAACGAAGGTACTTGGAAGGATATAAATACACATCAAGAACCTCTCATTTATCATCAAGAAAACTCATGATCTCTTGGTGTAAGTGAAATAGCAGAATCATGCGAAGGATGGAGTTCTTGAAGTTGCATATGTGAGAAGGGTATTTACGAAACCCTATCTAAGGTAACCCCCGTGGGTCAAGCATAGGGTGTCCCACAAGGCCCCCACTAGTTGTCCATTACTCGTCACACGATGGCCCACTCATTGCCCAGTCCAATCCTGTGAGGTTGAGGAAAGGTTATGAAGAAGAAGACCTCTTGTTGATGTTGAAGCTGAGGAATGTTTCATGATCTGAGATCTGATGCACTAGGGTTTTTACAGAATGAAAGGTATATTTTCTATATGTCTCGAGGATTGTATCTTGGAGATTTTGGTATATTCTTGAGGCATATATTGGAGGTTTTTGGCATATGCTTGGGGACATATGTTGGATATTTTGGCATATGGTTTGAGGCATATCTTGGATATGTTGGTGTATTCTTAAGGCAAATATTGCAGGTTTTGGCACATGCTTGAGGCATGTCTTGGATATTTTTACACGTGGTTTGATGCATATCTTGGTGATATTGGGTATATGATTTGGGGGATATTCTTGGAGATCCTAGAATAAGCTTGTTATCAGAAAAATCTATAAGTGTGGACACAAACTAATCTCCCTAACTTCAACAAGAAGCTAGAACAAAATAGGGCAGAATATAAAATTCACCTTAGACTTCATTGTCATGTAAACTAGTTTAGAGAGGGACAAATGACATACCTTGTAAATGACGTTTGATCCTCACTAGTGTCGTCCTTGTTGCTCAATCTTTGGATTTTTGGGATGGTGAACCTGTTTAAGAAGCACAAAACAACAAAGAGAAAGAACAATGACATATATATATATATATATATATATATATATATATATATATATATATATTCC
>ML799610.1:173299-190712 GCA_009831015.1 Picea engelmannii
ACCATGTTTAAAACCCTCTTTGATTTCCTAATGATATTTTAAGTGTGACAATGAGTTATTGATGAATTGGTGTAATTTAGTTCATTAAGATTATTAAATGATGCATTACTTGATCTGTTGTCCTACATGTCTTGGTGATCATATAGGAACTATGCACTAAAGGCAATGATTGTTTATCGTTAGTACATGCATGAGATATGTGTCCGCTAGCTACACACACATACCCTACCCATGTACACTAGTATAAGTAATTAATGTATTAATTATTAAAGTAAATTATTAACTATTTAATTAAATGTTTATTGAATATGTAAATTATATTGCATTCAAATATCTAGAAGCATTAAATACTTTCTTGACTTTGATAGATGGTGGGTGTGATGAATTAAATGAGCATGGTGGAGTGTTATGTACATTTTGGGGGAAATTATCAAATAAAATTTATTATCTAGCATGATAATAAAGACTTTTTATTTTATTTATTATTGTTTAATGCAAGTCATTTATATTTAGTTTTATTTTAATATTTTCCCAAAATATCTAGATAAGGGAGGTTGATGGATAATAATGAGGGTAGTTGAGGAGACTTGGGGAAGTGTGTATGGAAACTTGATAAATAGGGAGAAGAAGTAGAGAGGAGGGGAGGATGGAGAGATTTGAGCATGATGAGAGGTTGTGAAATTATTGGAAGATATAATTCTTGTGATAGTTTTCTTTGAGCATTTGTGCTTTGTTGTTCTTGGAGTCACGAGCATGGAGGGCCAAAAAAATGAAAGGTTTCTTGGAGCTAGGAAGTCAGCTAGGCTCCTAGTTGGCAGTGAGGATTCCGTTGTTTCACTCTGGGAAAGCGAGAAAATAATGCTTGGAAGCACCTAAGACTACATTGCAATTGATGAGCTTCGACAAACTAAGGAAGAGGTATTTTCAGTGGTATTTGTTGTTGATATTTTGTATATACTTTTGTTTTAAGTTGCAAATTTTAGAGTTAACCTATTACTTATTTCATCATGCTATTTAGATTTATCATTGAGCAAATGTAGAAGAATTGTGTAAATGAAATGAAATTATGTTAAAGCAAAGTTGTTATTGTGTATCTATAAAATGAAAGATTAATTGTTTAACATCCTGGATGGGTGTTACAGTTCCAGTCCATATAATGCCTTTTTCAACTTACAGACATAGTTAGGATTATCTGTCAATGAAAATCCTTCAGGTTTCTCCACATATACATCTTATTTTAGATCTCCATTAAGAAATGTTGACTTAACATCCATCTGATATACTTTAAAGTTATTATGACATGCATAGGCAAGAAACATTCTGATGGCTTCCAATCTTTCCACTGGTGCAAAGGTTTCATCAAAATCATGTCCTTCAACTTGTGCATAGCCCTTACAAACCAATATTTCTTTGTTCCTGGCAATTTGTCCCTGCTCATTCAATTTATTCTTAAAGACCCATTTGAAACCTATGACATTTTTACCTTCAGGTCTAGGAACCATCTCCCAAGTATTGTTTTTCTCAATCTGGTCAAGTTCATCATTCATGGCTTTAACCCAATAGTCATCTTGGTTGGCTTCATTAAATTTCTTGGGTTCCACCATGGATATGAAGGCTATATGTGATTGCTCGGTGTCTTTGATTATCCTTCTCCTGGTTTGTACACCTTTTCCTTTCTCACCAATTATCTGACTTGTAGGATGATTCTTTTGAGTAATTCTAGAGGAAGGATTTGATGTTGTCTGTTGATTTGAGTATGCCTGGGTATTTGTATCTTCATCCGACTCAAAGTATTATTTTTCTAATTCTGGGACCTGTTCATCTTCAGCTTCAGCTGTGTCCTCTGTAGCAGACTCAATATTTCTCACCTCTCTTACTGGGACTCCTTCATCAATCTTTAAGTCAATGCAATCAACTAATTTAGACAATCTTTTATTAAATCATCTATATCCTTTACTATTGGTATCATATCCTAAGAAGATGCCTTCATCAACTCTGTCATCATACTTGCCAAGGTTTTCATTATTATTCTTTATGTATCACTTACTCCCAAAGACTTTGAAGTGTTTGATTGAAGTAGGTCTTCCATACCACAGTTCATAAGGTGTCTTGTCACTGTGTGGTCTGAGGTGGGATTTATTAAGAATATGGAATGTTGTGTGTATTGATTCTACCTAGTAGGTTTGACCAATGTTCTTCTCATTCATCATTGACCTGGCCATTTGCTGAATTGTTCTGTTTTGCCTCTCAACTACTCCATTTTGTTGTGGAATTCCTGGGATTGTGTATTCTCTATTGATCCCATGTTTATCACAAAATTCCTTGAAATCACTTGACATAAATTCTCCTCCTCTGTCTGATCTTACTGCCTTTAACCTGTTCCATGTTTGAGTCTCAGTTAAAGCCTTAAATATTTTAAATTTCTCAAATGTTTCATCTTTTTCTTTGAGAAAAACAACCCAAGTGAGTCTGGAGTAATCATCAATTATCAACATGAAGTAGTTTTCCTTCCTTGTGCCTTTCTGTCTTGATGGTCCACATAAATCCATATGAACTAATTGGAGTGGTTTCTCTGTTGAAGTAGAGCTCTTGGATTTAAACTGTGTCCTATTTAACTTTCCTACTTGGCAAGGTTTACACATAGAACTTTGTGGCTTTGATATTCTTGGAAGATATTTTACCACCTCAAGATTTTTGAGCTTGATTAAGTGGTCAAAGTTTATATGTCCAAGTCTCTTATGCCATAAACAACTTTCATCATGTTTTCTTAGATGACACTCTTCTCTATCTTCTTTCAGAACATATACATTATTATATGTCCGTATGCCTTTAGACACCACCTGTCCTGAGTTTACAGACTTTATCTTACAATCTTTGGAAGTGAACACCACTTCACATCCTCTGTCACACATTTGACTTACACTGAGAAAATTATGTTTCAAACCATATACAAGCAGAACATCCTGGGATTTTCCTTTACCTTTACTCAAACTCACCATCCCTTTACCCTTGATTTTACCTGGTTCATCATTTGCAAAGGTTACATTTCCTGTTTTGCTTTTACTTATAGACAGAAACTTATCCTTGTCTCTAGTCATGTGCTTGGAACATCCAATGTCTATATACCAGGGGTCTTTTTGTTTTTGAGATGAAAGTACTAGACCACATTTTTCACCATCTTTCTTTTTCCATGTGCTAGCATTTCTAGCTAAGGGTTTTATCCTTGGATCTGCTTTGTAATTATTCAGATGGCAGTTTGCAGCTTTGTGGCTGAAGTTATGATAGTTATAGAATTCGAGCTCATTATTTAATAGGTCAAAGTGATTGGTGCAACTTTGTCTACTCATTGGTTATTTAGTTCTATGTTGCAAAGATTGTTTATTTCGTGATCTCCTCAGTTGCATGTCTCTAAACTTAATTTTACAATTTGCAATCTTATGACCAAAATTAGAGCAGTAAAAATAGTAACCATGGAATAAATTTTGGTACCTGAAGGATGGCCTTCCTCTTGGCATTTGTTTCTTCATCTTCTAATATCTTTGTTTTTTTATCAATGATTGTCTTGTCTTTATTGGCTTTTGGTGGCAGAGTAATCACATGGTCTGATTGTCTGCTAACTTGGAACTTGATCATCTTTACTAGCTCTTTGCTTTCATGTTGTTTGTTGCTTGAACCACTTACATAGACTAAACCAGTCTTCAACAAAGGAGATCTTTGTTTGCTCAGAATGTTGTTTAGTTTTGCTGAGGATTTAATGCTTGGAAGATTTTGGAGATACAATGCTTTAAACTTCTCCATCTCTTTTTTGGTTTTTACTACCTCTTATTCCAAGGCTTCACATCTTGCCTTCTTCTCTGATAACTGTTGTTTCGAAATTTCCTCTATTTTCTTTGCCTCTTCTAATTCCACTTTTAGCAGGGAAAAATCTTCATCAGGTTTTTTACCGTCTTTCTTGAACTGTATCGACAATTGTTTTTTCTTTTTCTTCTTAAATCTGAGTCTAGCAATTTCTTCTAGGGCACTGATCAGTTCTCCTTCCAATTCAACCATGACTTCTTCATCATTAACATCACTTCATGTGCGTTTATTATCATAATCCTCTTTGGCCATAAGCATAAATTCATTAACCTTATCATCATAAGAAGAATCACTATCTGTGTCTCCTGAAGAGTCATCATTGTTTACACATAAACTTTTCTTTTTACCAAATCTCTTGGATTTGTACTTCTCTTCACCTCCAATGTTCTGGTCCTTCTTCTTGTGTGGACACTTAGATGCAAAGTGACCTATATTTCCACAGTTAAAATTTTTTAAAGGAAACTTTCCTTGGTACTTGCTCGGTCCTTTCTTTAGTCTTCTCACAAATTTTTCTTCAATTTCATAAAGCTCAGAATCCTCATTCTTATCTACTTTAAATGATGCTTCTCTAGGGGTGGGTTTATCTTTACCTATCCTCATTTCATAAGCAGTAAGCATTCCTAGGAGTTGGTCAATAGGTAGAAATTTTATATCATTAAGTTATTCTATAGCAGAGACCTTTGGGTTGAACCTATCTGGTAGAGATCTCAAAATTTTTTGAACTAAAGAGGATTCCTCGATTTTTTCACCAAGTCCTTTCATTGCATTTACTAGTTCTTCAACTCTCAGAAAGTACTTCCCAACAGTTTCATCCTCTTTCATCTTTAGTTGTTCAAACTATAATCTGTAGGTTTTAAGCTTGGCACCCTTTACCTTCTAAGTGCATAACTTTTACAAATTTTGCTTTTGCAAGCCCACTCAGAATACCATTCATAGGCTTAGCGTTGAAGCTGAATTCTAGCTTGTCATCCTTATAAGCTAGTACAACTGGCTTCACATAACCAATCTCTACCACATCCCAGACATCTGCACCTAAATCCATTATGTAGGTTCTCATCCTAACTTTCCAGAAGGAAAATTTTGTTCCATTGAACAGGGGGGGCATATTGGTTGAAGTTCCCATGGCTAGTCATGTTTAAGCTCTAGGATCTACCCTTAGATAAAGGGAACTCGCTCTGATACCAATTGTTAGACAACTGATGGGGGGGGGGGGTGAAGCAGTTGTTACTGTGCTTAAACAATTATGCCCATTTTAAACTCATTAAAAAACACTCAATAATGATCACAATAATTCATAGAAGTAAGCAATGTAGTATTTAACATCAATCACACACATGAAGTATACAGAAACAAATATTCCCGAGGAAACCCATAAAGGGAGAAAACATCTTCTTCTTCGAATGATAGGCAGTATTTTTATGTTCTTACATCATCTATCTTTGAGCACCAACTCAATGTGAGGCTACCACCTCTTTTTTACAAGTTGCAACTTGCTAAGAGCACCAACTCTCTGGTTTCTCTATCACCCACTAGAAGGAATCACCAACTCCCTAAGTGTTCCAACACCAACTAGATGGAAGCACCAAATTCCAGTCACACAGGCACCAACCTGTACAACAGAGAACAATAGTTCTCCCTTGCACCACCCTACCACCCTGGTTTTTTTTGCTGCAACCAGACGGAGGCTACAACTCCCTGTGTTCAAGGACCCACTTGAAACTCTGAGGACAACATTCCTCCCTAGCACCACCCTACCACCCTGGTTTTTCTGGCTGTAACCAAATGGAAGCTACAACTCCATGTGTTCAAGCACCCACTTGAAACTCTGAGGACAATAGTCCTCCCTAGTACCACCCTACCACCCTGAGATATAAATCTTTACTTTCTGAAAGTTATTACAGTGATACAGTGTTTATCAATGGTTTACCAGTATCATCATTGTTTGGCTACACTGCTCTTCTCTGTCAGCATCAGTGTGTTCCTTCTCACATCTTATTGCGCTTAAGTTCTCATACAGTCTATTGTTTTCACCATTTCTTCTATGTCTAGCTTATGTTCTTCATCTTTGCATATTTCACTCTCTGTTCCTATTGTCTTCTTGATCACATACAGTTTGACTTGTTTTATAGAGAAAAAACAACCTTCCTCTGTCATGGCATATTTATTTTATTCATGACCTCATCATCCGTTACTCTCTGAATCTCCAACACCCATGTCGAGAATCTCATAACGCTCAAGAGCCATGATTCCAACGCCCCAGAACAATGATTCAGTTAGTGTAACTGAATCGTAACTAATCAAGAAACCATGAAGTGAAACAACAACCCTTCGATAAAACTGTCTACTTAATCTGCGTCGTTGGATTATACACAGAGGCTTTTTGATCCACAGGTCCTCGTGAACTTTACATGAATGAACTGGCATCTGGCGCAACGTTTCTCTCCACATGACCACTAGCTATGACCTTGGGAGATGGTCTCTCGTGACCATGTGATTGTAGGCGCGAGCTCTTTTCTCGTTAGCCCCTTGTCGCATGTGACCTTGGGCTATGTCCTTGTGTAAGAGAATGATTGCGGGAGAATCCCAGAGTGGTTTGGGATCAACCACTTTTCTCCCCTCAATCCACCTCCAGCTGCCACGTACCCTTTCTCCAAAACCATGGTTTCAATTGCGGCCCACCCTTAAATTTTTAAACTTCGCTCACCTTCAATCCCTGCAATGCGACGGGACTGTCGATTTCATGATCTTGACGGTGCTCCTGAACGGACGATTCAAATTTGTTCTTTCACAATCTGCAGATCAAATCCAACCTCCCTAAATCAACGACTCTAATTTATTTCGTGATCCGGGCTTCGGGAGTTTCAAATCTCAAACCTTGCTTTCTTTTGTACGCCAATCTTCTGAAGTTGATGATCCGTAGACACCTATCCTTCTCAATCAACAACTCTGCCTCCACTTCAGGAATTTTAAATTTCAACCAAATCAACAGTTTTGTGTCCCCTTTCTCGATCAACGGTTGAGATCTCCTTCGGGTCTCTGAACTTCTGAAATCTCAAATCTCAAACTTATGCTTTGGATCAGATGACCCAGATTCACTTCAGACGATCCAATGCTTGAGATCTTCTTCAGACAATCTGATGAATGAGATCTAATTCGGATGATCCGACGGTCGAGAATGTATTTCGGCTCTCCAGCTCTCTAGGCTTCGGGGATTTCAAATCTCAAATTGAATTCTTGAAATGAGATTTTTACGGAGCATAACTTCCTCACATATCATAACCTCCTCATGTCTTTAGAATTGAAATGAATGACGTTCATTGGATCAAGATCTTAGATCAACGGATCGATTTTTCTGCGATGCAGCTTTGCTTTGGATTAAATCTAATGGCTCTCCATATTTACTTATCCTATCCTTCCATTTAATTCGATCTGATGGTTGACGAAAATTCGGGTGATCAATATCTCAGATCTCAGCCCTTTCTTATCATGTCCTTCCACTTAAGGTGATCCAACGTTCATTTCATTTTCTCCAGATCCAATGGTCCTTGTTCATTTCATATTTTTAGGCTTCGAGTAATTCGACTTTCTAGTTGTCAATTCTTCCGAAGTGAGATTCCCCGAACAGTAACCTCCTCGCAACTTTTGAAGTGAACCAAATGTTGTTCGTCGATCATGTTCTTAGATCGATGACTTGATCTATCTTTGGTGATGCTCTTCTAGCTTATCTTGTCCTTCCACTTAAAAGTGATCCAACGGTCGTGAAGGCACTCGAAGTAGATCAACAATCAAGGAAGGTTTTGGAACCACAACTTGCACGTGATTTAACTCGTCACCAAAACTCCACAATTTGAAGTTGTGCATTGTTGGTGAGTCAACCACAGTCGTCGATATTCGAGGCTATAAGATGTGATGGTCCTGACTAATTGCGGGATTGGAAATAGCACGATATTTAATTCTTATTTAGATCTCCGCAATATATCCATGTCATTGATCTGGCTATTGTGCATCCGACGGTCATGACTTAATCTGACTTAATATGATCGTTTGTTAGATCAACCACAATCGTCGATATTTGGGTTTATGAGATCTGACGATCTAGACCAATTGTGGGATTAGAACTAGCAAGTTGTTTAATTCTTCTTTTTCTCTCCACAATTCATCCATGTCGTTGATCTGGCTTGCAGATCCGATGGTCACGATCCTCCAACAGTCCTCAATCTCACAGTCACTCATATGATCGACGTTCGTAATATTAGACGATCAACATGGTCAATTTCTTGATCAGACGGTTGTTGAGGCTTCTCACCCTGAGCTTACGCTTTTCCTTTCGATCTTTGATCTCTGCATATTGTTCACTTCTCCTACTAAGCTTATGCTTTTCCAGTTCACCATCGTCATTGTTTTTCTTGACATCGATGACAAGCACACTCTTCCTGTAAAAACATGCCAACAAGGTGTCATCATGAGCCGGCCTATCATGTCCATGAATATCTAGTGGTATGAAATTACCATCATTTGGTCACCAAGCCAGGGTAATGGCTCTCAGTTGCATGGCTGAGAGAAAGGGGGTCTCATCACAAACTAGCCTTATCATTTGCATTAGGTATTTGTGGGTGACACTATCATTATCTGGACACCACGCTAGGGAAGTGGCCTTCAACTTGTCCTTAAATTATGAAATAAACAAAGAATGGAAAAATAATGGGCTTGGAAAACATGCATTACAAACGAAGGTGCCACATGCCCTCTACAAAGGAACCCATGAATGAGACACTACAACCCCTTGTATGTCATGAACCCTGTGCCCATTGTGTCTTGGCCCTAACCACTTCACCCATTTTACATGGCTTAGGGAGGGATGTCTTGGAAACTCTCCTTGACCTAGGGAAAGATATACCCAATAGGACAGCTCGTCAACCCTCCCATATTCAAGTTGGACAAGTCGCATAATGTCTTTGAGCACTTAATTGTTTGACATAGTGATCTTTTATGCACATGCTTAGATAGCTCATTTATTGATTGGATTCAATTATCATGATGTTATGACTTGAGATCCATGGAGGGCATGGTTATTTGTCTTTTCATGACCTAGTTGGTGGACAGTTTTGGAAGAACAAGCCTAGCTTGGGCTTCCATGGGATTTGAATCCCATAGGTGGATTCCAAGGGCCTGGATGTTGGATGAGAGAGATCACACTTTCAAGGTCTATAATATGACTTGGATGACATAACCTAGCCCCCACATGCCAAATTTTTTTCCTAGGAGAGGCAAAATGTCACCTTTAGAGTCATGACGTCACCTAGGGGGATTAGGGTTTGGTGGTAAGTTGACATGCATTGGCACAAGGATGTTTTGAGGGGCTTGAGCCTTGATCATGAAGTAAGTTGTTGGTATTTTTTACATGTGGATTTGGGAAGCCTTTCTACACTCCTCCATCACCAACGACCTTCTCCTAGTGCCAAAACGTCCCATAAAGGGGTGACGTCTTTATAAACTAGGGTTTTTCTTTGTGCAAAAGTGAAATTAAAGTGAATTTTTAATATTGCTTTAAAAAGGGCCAAGATTAGGTTTTTTTACCCCTAGTCTTGTGGTTTACCCTTAATTATGTGGACAAACAATCTTAGTGACATTTTGTATAAATAAGAGATCATAAGATCTCATTTTAACATAACTCTCCATTGTGAGAGGCTCTTGGACTGAAATTTTCTCTCTCTTTGGCTAGTTATCTCTCTTGTGATTTTTTTTATGGCTATGTCTTCAATTATTGGTTGATGGAAGTGATGCACTAGCCTTGGAAGGCTTTTCCCTAGATTTTATAGTGGTTTGTCTTAGCTTTTCCCTTGAATTGGTAAGGTTTCTACATTGTTGCTATCATTTATTTTTAAAGTAAAGGTTATTTTCTAGAGATAGGTGGGAAGTATGAGGGCATACAGCCCCACCTTAGTCCCCATCACTCTATGTTTACATACTATTGGTTTAACAAGGGTTTTCTAAGAGAAGTACAAGGGCATATACCCTCTTAGCCTAAACCCTAGCTAGATATACCTGCCTTGGGGAGTAAGAGGATTTACACCCCCAAGGAGGTAGTACCTCTAGATATTTGTTTGCTTGACTCCATTAACCCATTTTTAAAGGCACTAGTCATTTACTTATTGCATTGGAGAAATAAATTGTTGCATTGGTAAACGTGAAATTTTCAAGTTTTAAAGTTTTCTCTTTGGGATAGTGATCTTAATGCCTTGTGGATTCTTCCTCCCTTAGGGCATCCTATTTCTCCCACAAATTATCATTTATGTACTAAATTGTTTCCTACAGCCATTAGGCTGCATAAAACCCTAACCCTAACCACTAATACCTCAAAAACTAACCCTAGAAACTCTCCCTAACTTCACTCACCTAACCTGCCAATTAGGGCATATATTTTGGGCTAATCATCTCTAACGTTTAGTGGATGATTTCTCTGATATTTTCCATAATTTACTACAGCCATAAGGGTGATAAATTCACTAAAAAAACCCTAAAATGAGGTCACTCTTAACTCGTACTTTCACCTCCAAAATTTGCTAAAAGTTTGCTAACTTGTTCTGCTAGGTTTAAGGCATTTTTTAGTGTCTTCTTTGAGGATTTTGGTGGCTGATTTTACTGTTGTCATATAAAATATTGCTACAGACATTAAGCTGAAAAAATACTTCTGCATACAATATTTACGATATCCACATCTAATTTCTAAAGTCTCATGCTATATATTGTGAAGTTTCTCTAGTCATTATCTACTTGTTTCAAGCATCTCTTACTTGACTTTAAGCAATATTTTAACCAGCTATAATACTTCTTCCTTGCTGATATATATCGTTATCTATTTCTGCAAATTAGGGAAAGAAAGCTTAACTTCCTTATCCAACTAATATACATCATTGCAAAGTGGTTTTTCTTGTGTCTCGGGCAGGTACCAACATCTCGGCAATTTAGCCAAGTCTTTGACAACCTTTAAACCACTTCAGACTCGTCTTTGCTTTCCATTTTCCATCTAGATCTTTGACCTTAAGGACCTCTTTCTTTCCTTTCCCTTTTTCACATCCCTTTTCCCCCTAGGGTCACCGGGATCGCCTCCCTAGAGTGACCTAGTCACCCTTTAAGTGTGGGACCTACATCGAGGTGACATTGGGTGTAGTGTCCTAAAGTTGTCACCACTTGGTGGTTGGGTCGGGATTTTCCCAACCTACAACTTGTGTGATGACAAGGCTTTGTGGTTTATCCCTCCTTGTTATGCTCCCTATTTCATAGAACCATGGGGAGGGCTTGCAGGCCTTCCGCTTCCCTCTCCCTTACCCTCTCTCATACCCTTTCTGAGGTTTCCCTTTTCTGGTTCCCACTTACCCCTCTTTGATCCCACTTTCACGGTTTGGTTTCCTCTACGACGGTGAACTATGACAGCTCCCAGTCGATGTCTACATGCCTACCACATGGGTCAGGACACATGGAGGACTATGAAATGGAGGACATGTAATACAAGGACAATCCCCCAGGTATTTCTGCCTTTGTGTCCCACATCAAATTTTTGGATATCCTCTAGAATTCTCGTTCGACCCCCATCACACTTCTGCATTTACTACATGTGCATGGCTTCGCCTGCTTTGAGTATGCCTTCCCTCTCCATCCTCATGACGTCTCGTCAAGATCTCGGCCATCCTCACCCAACATGTAGCCAAATCCCCCTCTCAAACCTCTATCTTCTCCTCCCAAAGAAAGGGTTACTACTCTTGTTGCTCCACAGAAGGAAGAAGAGAAGGTTTTTTCTAGCAGAGGTGACCAATCCCGGTTACGTCCCCATCCTACCCGTCCCAAAATATTTCAGCTCGGTGCATCAAGGAAAGAAGGGGTTCTGTGAAAATGGTCATCGGAGACGACATTCACCTCAGCGACATCCCTCGACGAATGGGGAAGACTCTGGTTGGAATATTTAATGGTAAATCTCTGGGAGAAAAGGCCCTTACAGGTTGGATGATTAACCAATGGAAACCCTTAAATGGTTATGCCCCAAAGGTTCATATTTTGTCCAGAGACTGCATTTCCTTCATTTTTATTTCAATTGAATATTGCAAGGAAATTTGAAGACAGAGTTGGTCTTGGGGCCTGACCAGTCTATCCCTAAAACCCTGGACCATGGACTTTGACCCCCTTAAGGAATCTACAATGCTAATGAAAGTGTGGGCAATCTTACCCGGCTTGTCATTGGATTTTTGGTCGAGGGAAGCGATGGAAGCTATTGGTAACAAACCAGGCTCTTTCATAAATCTCGAACCCAACTGGGATTCAAAAAAAGACCGAAGGTGGGCCTGGATCATGATTGAAGTTGATATCATAGAAGGTCTAGATGGAAGCATCGACCTGGATTATGCAGGAATAACTTGGCATCAGAAAGTAGACTACTAGAGACTACCTTTTAGGTGCCACATATGCAATGAAATTAGTCACATTCACTCCTAGTGCACTAGATTCACGTCATTGTAGCAACCCCCTACCAAACTTTGGAAAACCAAGTCAACAATTAAAAAGTAGGAATATGTGGAGGTCGTCTCAGTGGAAGGTAAAAATGAAGCTTGTCCTCTGGATTTTGACAAATGGGTTCTCTCCAATCAAGCTCTTGGCGACTTAGTTAACAAAGATTATGTTTTAGGTATGACTCCTAATCTCTCTTTTTTGTCTTTTCCTATTGCTTTTGGGTTGATATCCACAATACCCTCTCCCTATGACCCCCTCCCTTCTCTCGGGTCCTCCTCTTTTCCTGAATCCCCCCCTTCCTTTTCTCCACCCTCTGTTCTACTGAATGCACCATCAATCCTGGATTTTGTTCCCTTGAGAGATTCTCCCCCCTATCCCCAACTCAATAAAGTCCCCTTGTTGGTTCCTCCCCCCATATCCCCAACTCAAGAAGGTCCCCTTGCCAGTTCCTCCCCCCCCCACTCTCATCCTTGGGTTTCCTCTTCACCCATTCTCGAAACCTCCCTCCTCGTTTTACCCCTTCCCCCTACTCCAGAATTTTCCCTTTCTCCTTAGGTCAATAGATATGCCCTAAGGTAAAAAACCTGAGAGAACACTACTTCCTATGGAGGTTTGTCCCTCGACCCTCCCCCTCTCTCTCAGGATGGTAGAAAATCATTCCTCTCGAAATAAAAAGAAAGAGCCACTACAAAAATACACAAAGGCACCCAAGCGACCATCACAAGGGCCCTTAGAGCAGGGAAAGTCCCTTCATCAAGGGAAAAATGATATTCCTTTCCTTCAATGTGAAAGGGGTTGGGGGTGCCCTAAAGAAGCTATCCCTCAAAATATTGCTCCTAATCCTAAAGTTGAACATAATCTTGATCCAAGAGACAATGTGTTCTGGTGAAAAATCAAGAGAAATTTTCATCCATTGAATTAGGAATTGGTCTTTTGACACAATTGACGCTTCAAGTCTTTCGAGAGGCCTCCTCACTGAATGGCACCCAAATTTTCAAGTTTTTTCCTCCTCTACATTTTGCTCTACAATTTCAATCAATTTACAACTTAAGAATAGCAACTTAACCTTCTTGGTGGTTAATATTTACAGTCCCTACTTTGATAGAACCTCCTTTTGGGAAGACCATGTTTCTGCAAGCATTTTTCATGACCCTCTTATAGTGGCAGGGGGGGATCTGAATCTTACCCTTTCCCTATGGGAGGTATGGGGAGCACACCCCAGGGCAGACAAGAAAAGCGATTTTTTCCTATCCATATTAGAGAAGGACAGTTTGGTGGATGTTGAACCTATAAATCTCTCTCCCACTTGGATAAATTTCAGAACTAGTGATGAGGAGGTTGCAAAAATATTGGATCGATTCTTAGTCTCTGAAACTCTCCTAAATCTAGGCTCAAAATTTAGATTAGGGGTAGAGGTGGGAGGCATTTCAAACCATCTCCCTGTCTCCTTATATTGTTCTTCGGGATTTGAGTCACCTCCTTCCCCCCTTAAATCATCCTAGTATTGGATGGTAGAGGAAGATTTCAATAATCTAGTTCTCTCCTCTTGGGTAAATCTTTCCCCCTAGAATCCATCCCCTCTCATGGTGTAATTTGCAACAAATCTTAAGACTTTGAAGAACGCCATCAAAAATTGGCTGCCTCAATGGAAGCCCAAGAGGTTTCGTCTCATCCGGGACACTGAAGATAGACTTGTCGAGGACCTTAGAAAACTGGAGGAGATCCCCCTTCCCAATGCAAAGTTAATAGAATTGATATAATTGGAGGACAAACAAGCCAAGTGGCTCAAGATAGAAGAACAAGAATGGTGTATTAAGAGCAGGGCTCTCTGGATTAAAGAAGGAGATAATAACACCAAGTTTTTTCATCAGTTTGCGAACTATAGAAGAAACCTCAACACAATCTGGGAAAAAAAGGATGAATAAGGAAAAGTGGCAGTATCCTTTGAGGACAAGGCAAAGCTCAGAGTAAATTTCTTTAGCAGTTTTTTTTCAGCCCCTCCCGGATGCCCCATACAAGAAATATTGGAGGTAGTGAACAAATTTCCTATTATTTTCTTTGAATAAATGAACTTAACCCTAGAGGAAAAAGTTACAGAACCATAACTGAGGGTGGCGATGTTCTCCATGAAAAATGGAAAAATCCTATGCCCAGACAGCGTTACGGTAGAATTATTTAAGGATTTCCATGACCTTTTGAAAAATGGTTTTCTACTGGTGGTAAGAGAATCACAAAAGGAAGGAAGAATTCATGGACCTCTCAATTCCACCTTCCTCTTCCTTATCCCAAAAAAGCAATTCCCTTCTTCCTTTGAGGATTATAGAGTGATCGCTTGCTGCAATGTTATCTACAAATTAATCTCTAAGATCATCTCTAGGAGAATGAGACTGATTATAAGTGCTTTAATTGGGGAAGAACAATTTGGCTTCCTCCACAACAGACAAATACATGACGTGGTTTCCATCACCTAAGAAGTGCTCCACTCTATCAAGAAAAGAAACCTTAAGGAAACGATCTTGAAATTGGACCTCTCCAAAGCATATGATCGAGTAAATTGGACTTTCTTGCATCTGGTCCTTACCCAAATGGGCATGAGCTTAAAATTTTTCAATTGGATAATGGGGTGCATTCAAAGTGCTTCCTTTTCCATCCTTATCAACGGAGCTTCATCCTGCTTCTTCAAAGCTTCCAGAGGACTCCGTCAGGGATGCCCCCTTTCTCCCCTTCTTTTCCTAATTGTTGCAGAATCATTAAGCAAATTGATAAATGAGGCCAGGTCCATTGGCCTCCTTAGATGAATTACAATCTTTGAATCTGAATGAGTAACACACTTTTTATTAGTAGATGACATCTTCTGCAACTTTTTTGGTTCTAAGAGGAATTTGAATGTCTTTAAAAATATTTTAAACCTCTTTTGTAGCGCCATGAGAATGAAAGTAAATATGGAAAAATATTGTCTAGTTCTTAATCATTGCATGGAAACAGAAGAGGCATCCATTGCCAACACCTTTCCCACCCAAAGGAAACCTCTCTATGAAGCACTCAAGTATCTAGGCTTCAACTTAAAACTAGACAATTATAGGAAAGAAGACTAGAGTTGGTTAATCAGAAAATCCGAGGCTCGAATAGCCATCTAGGTCAATAGACTCCTTTCTAGAGGAGGAAAACTAGTGTTAATCAAAGAAGTCCTAGAAGGAATACCTATATACTATAACTCAATAGTGTCAATTCCTATGGGATTTTTAGATTGTATCTGACATATAAGCTTTCATTTTTTTATGAGCGGGACATAACTCTCTTGGAGGCTCTCATCTGGCCAACTGGAAATCAATCGTTGCACCAAAAGAAATGGTTGGTTGGGGGTTAAAGAACATTATCCTTTTTTCTCGAGCCCTAGCGGGAAGGAATGTCTGGAGACTAACCTTGGACAACACCCTATGGGTAAGAGTTTTGAACTCCAAGTATTTTCCCAACTTATCTATCTATGATTGGTTTCGAGAGCCTACGAAATCTTCCAAAGGCTCAATTGTATGGAAATATCTTGTGGCATCCTTCCCCCCAGTTGCTAAATGGAAAATATGGCGCATTGGAAATGGGGAAAAGGTGAGACTAGGGGAAGACTCGTGGTTGGGAGCAGGAAACAACTACAAACTCTCCCCTCCCTTATTTCAATTTATCAAGGATAAAAACCTTCAGTTCTAAAGTGACCTAAACGTTGGTTATCCCTAGATTTGAGAGAGATTGGGTTGGAAGAACGTAGACTCCATTGATCTCCCTTTAGAATTGTGAGACGAATGGGAATCCTTCATCTCCCTTTTATGCAAAAATTGCATCTCTATGGATAGAGAATCTGAAGACTCTCTATGCTGGTCAAAAAACCCATAGAAAGGTTCATACTCAGTAAAATTGGGCTACAAAGTCTTGCTAGAAGAAAACTTTTTGATATACCCGAAATGGTGGTGGAAGCCCCTGTGGAAAATTAAAGCTCCTCCTAGATGTAAATTGACGCTATGTCTAACACTGAACAATAAATTGTTGACATGGGATAACTACCTTTGGAGAGGATGGTGTGGACCCAACAGATCTCCTCTTTACAAATAAAATCAAGAAACCATTACTCATTTATTTATCTCTTGTCCCTATGCAAGGAAGGTTGCACAGTTAATAAAATATGAGCTAAAATACAAGGCCAATTGGGACCAGGGCTCCGTAGAAGACTACTTCAGATTTTGGATCCAAGATAGATCAATATCCTCATATGCAGGTCTCCCAGGAATCATGATCTCAAACATATGGTGGGCCAAAAACAGTGTTGTTTTTAAAGATAATTTGTCCCTCCAGAGGTCTCTGTGGAAATATCACTTAGTCAGGAAGAAGAGTTCAAGGAAAATATCAGGGCAGTTAAATCTAGGATAGTAATCCCTCATCCCATGGGGATTCTTCGACGGGGCCAGTCAAGGACACCCTCCTTCCTACGGAGTGGGGGTGGTTTTGTTCATTAGTCACATCCAATATATTCACATCACATATGCGCTAGGGGGTGGAACAAATAACAGAGTGGAACTTATATCTCTATGGACCCTCCTGGAAACTACAAAAGAAAAAAAATTGTCAAAGCTACAAGTTTTTGGTGATTCCAAGCCGGTGATCAATTGGGAAAGGGGTATCAATAACAGACAAAACCCCAGGTTGGCCTCACTTCTAAGAGACATCAAGATTACCTTTAGAGACTTTGAATGGATTTCCTTCCATCACATTTTGAGGGAGATGAATACAAAGGCAGATGAACTCTCAAAGGAAGCATTGCAGTTGCAAAAAGGAGGCTTCGGTTTTTATGAGTTCTTTGAAGGAACAAAAACTGAAGTAGTGGAATTTCACCTCTAAAGAAGTCTTTTTTTTTTTTTGTAAGGTTGTATATGTTTTTGGACATATGGAACAGATTCTAGAATTTTTTTTGAAAAAAGACCTTTAAAGACATGTTTTGAAGTAGATAGATGTATAGGTTGTATAGCTCCTAAAGAAAGCCTACCAAGGCTTGGCATGAAAGACTACA
>ML799610.1:214856-231758 GCA_009831015.1 Picea engelmannii
TGTAGTCTTTCATGCCAAGCCTTGGTAGGCTTTCTTTAGGAGCTATACAACCTATACATCTATCTACTTCAAAACATGTCTTTAAAGGTCTTTTTTCAAAAAAAATTCTAGAATCTGTTCCATATGTCCAAAAACATATACAACCTTACAAAAAAAAAAAAAGACTTCTTTAGAGGTGAAATTCCACTACTTCAGTTTTTGTTCCTTCAAAGAACTCATAAAAACCGAAGCCTCCTTTTTGCAACTGCAATGCTTCCTTTGAGAGTTCATCTGCCTTTGTATTCATCTCCCTCAAAATGTGATGGAAGGAAATCCATTCAAAGTCTCTAAAGGTAATCTTGATGTCTCTTAGAAGTGAGGCCAACCTGGGGTTTTGTCTGTTATTGATACCCCTTTCCCAATTGATCACCGGCTTGGAATCACCAAAAACTTGTAGCTTTGACAATTTTTTTTCTTTTGTAGTTTCCAGGAGGGTCCATAGAGATATAAGTTCCACTCTGTTATTTGTTCCACCCCCTAGCGCATATGTGATGTGAATATATTGGATGTGACTAATGAACAAAACCACCCCCACTCCGTAGGAAGGAGGGTGTCCTTGACTGGCCCCGTCGAAGAATCCCCATGGGATGAGGGATTACTATCCTAGATTTAACTGCCCTGATATTTTCCTTGAACTCTTCTTCCTGACTAAGTGATATTTCCACAGAGACCTCTGGAGGGACAAATTATCTTTAAAAACAACACTGTTTTTGGCCCACCATATGTTTGAGATCATGATTCCTGGGAGACCTGCATATGAGGATATTGATCTATCTTGGATCCAAAATCTGAAGTAGTCTTCTACGGAGCCCTGGTCCCAATTGGCCTTGTATTTTAGCTCATATTTTATTAACTGTGCAACCTTCCTTGCATAGGGACAAGAGATAAATAAATGAGTAATGGTTTCTTGATTTTATTTGTAAAGAGGAGATCTGTTGGGTCCACACCATCCTCTCCAAAGGTAGTTATCCCATGTCAACAATTTATTGTTCAGTGTTAGACATAGCGTCAATTTACATCTAGGAGGAGCTTTAATTTTCCACAGGGGCTTCCACCACCATTTCGGGTATATCAAAAAGTTTTCTTCTAGCAAGACTTTGTAGCCCAATTTTACTGAGTATGAACCTTTCTATGGGTTTTTTGACCAGCATAGAGAGTCTTCAGATTCTCTATCCATAGAGATGCAATTTTTGCATAAAAGGGAGATGAAGGATTCCCATTCGTCTCACAATTCTAAAGGGAGATCAATGGAGTCTACGTTCTTCCAACCCAATCTCTCTCAAATCTAGGGATAACCAACGTTTAGGTCACTTTAGAACTGAAGGTTTTTATCCTTGATAAATTGAAATAAGGGAGGGGAGAGTTTGTAGTTGTTTCCTGCTCCCAACCACGAGTCTTCCCCTAGTCTCACCTTTTCCCCATTTCCAATGCGCCATATTTTCCATTTAGCAACTGGGGGGAAGGATGCCACAAGATATTTCCATACAATTGAGCCTTTGGAAGATTTCGTAGGCTCTCGAAACCAATCATAGATAGATAAGTTGGGAAAATACTTGGAGTTCAAAACTCTTACCCATAGGGTGTTGTCCAAGGTTAGTCTCCAGACATTCCTTCCCGCTAGGGCTCGAGAAAAAAGGATAATGTTCTTTAACCCCCAACCAACCATTTCTTTTGGTGCAACGATTGATTTCCAGTTGGCCAGATGAGAGCCTCCAAGAGAGTTATGTCCCGCTCATAAAAAAATGAAAGCTTATATGTCAGATACAATCTAAAAATCCCATAGGAATTGACACTATTGAGTTATAGTATATAGGTATTCCTTCTAGGACTTCTTTGATTAACACTAGTTTTCCTCCTCTAGAAAGGAGTCTATTGACCTAGATGGCTATTCGAGCCTCGGATTTTCTGATTAACCAACTCTAGTCTTCTTTCCTATAATTGTCTAGTTTTAAGTTGAAGCCTAGATACTTGAGTGCTTCATAGAGAGGTTTCCTTTGGGTGGGAAAGGTGTTGGCAATGGATGCCTCTTCTGTTTCCATGCAATGATTAAGAACTAGACAATATTTTTCCATATTTACTTTCATTCTCATGGCGCTACAAAAGAGGTTTAAAATATTTTTAAAGACATTCAAATTCCTCTTAGAACCAAAAAAGTTGCAGAAGATGTCATCTACTAATAAAAAGTGTGTTACTCATTCAGATTCAAAGATTGTAATTCATCTAAGGAGGCCAATGGACCTGGCCTCATTTATCAATTTGCTTAATGATTCTGCAACAATTAGGAAAAGAAGGGGAGAAAGGGGGCATCCCTGACGGAGTCCTCTGGAAGCTTTGAAGAAGCAGGATGAAGCTCCGTTGATAAGGATGGAAAAGGAAGCACTTTGAATGCACCCCATTATCCAATTGAAAAATTTTAAGCTCATGCCCATTTGGGTAAGGACCAGATGCAAGAAAGTCCAATTTACTCGATCATATGCTTTGGAGAGGTCCAATTTCAAGATCGTTTCCTTAAGGTTTCTTTTCTTGATAGAGTGGAGCACTTCTTAGGTGATGGAAACCACGTCATGTATTTGTCTGTTGTGGAGGAAGCCAAATTGTTCTTCCCCAATTAAAGCACTTATAATCAGTCTCATTCTCCTAGAGATGATCTTAGAGATTAATTTGTAGATAACATTGCAGCAAGCGATCACTCTATAATCCTCAAAGGAAGAAGGGAATTGCTTTTTTGGGATAAGGAAGAGGAAGGTGGAATTGAGAGGTCCATGAATTCTTCCTTCCTTTTGTGATTCTCTTACCACCAGTAGAAAACCATTTTTCAAAAGGTCATGGAAATCCTTAAATAATTCTACCGTAACGCTGTCTGGGCATAGGATTTTTCCATTTTTCATGGAGAACATCGCCACCCTCAGTTATGGTTCTGTAACTTTTTCCTCTAGGGTTAAGTTCATTTATTCAAAGAAAATAATAGGAAATTTGTTCACTACCTCCAATATTTCTTGTATGGGGCATCCGGGAGGGGCTGAAAAAAAACTGCTAAAGAAATTTACTCTGAGCTTTGCCTTGTCCTCAAAGGATACTGCCACTTTTCCTTATTCATCCTTTTTTTCCCAGATTGTGTTGAGGTTTCTTCTATAGTTCGCAAACTGATGAAAAAACTTGGTGTTATTATCTCCTTCTTTAATCCAGAGAGCCCTGCTCTTAATACACCATTCTTGTTCTTCTATCTTGAGCCACTTGGCTTGTTTGTCCTCCAATTATATCAATTCTATTAACTTTGCATTGGGAAGGGGGATCTCCTCCAGTTTTCTAAGGTCCTCGACAAGTCTATCTTCAGTGTCCCGGATGAGACGAAACCTCTTGGGCTTCCATTGAGGCAGCCAATTTTTGATGGCGTTCTTCAAAGTCTTAAGATTTGTTGCAAATTACACCATGAGAGGGGATGGATTCTAGGGGGAAAGATTTACCCAAGAGGAGAGAACTAGATTATTGAAATCTTCCTCTACCATCCAATACTAGGATGATTTAAGGGGGGAAGGAGGTGACTCAAATCCCGAAGAACAATATAAGGAGACAGGGAGATGGTTTGAAATGCCTCCCACCTCTACCCCTAATCTAAATTTTGAGCCTAGATTTAGGAGAGTTTCAGAGACTAAGAATCGATCCAATATTTTTGCAACCTCCTCATCACTAGTTCTGAAATTTATCCAAGTGGGAGAGAGATTTATAGGTTCAACATCCACCAAACTGTCCTTCTCTAATATGGATAGGAAAAAATCGCTTTTCTTGTCTGCCCTGGGGTGTGCTCCCCATACCTCCCATAGGGAAAGGGTAAGATTCAGATCCCCCCCTGCCACTATAAGAGGGTCATGAAAAATGCTTGCAGAAACATGGTCTTCCCAAAAGGAGGTTCTATCAAAGTAGGGACTGTAAATATTAACCACCAAGAAGGTTAAGTTGCTATTCTTAAGTTGTAAATTGATTGAAATTGTAGAGCAAAATGTAGAGGAGGAAAAAACTTGAAAATTTGGGTGCCATTCAGTGAGGAGGCCTCTCGAAAGACTTGAAGCGTCAATTGTGTCAAAAGACCAATTCCTAATTCAATGGATGAAAATTTCTCTTGATTTTTCACCAGAACACATTGTCTCTTGGATCAAGATTATGTTCAACTTTAGGATTAGGAGCAATATTTTGAGGGATAGCTTCTTTAGGGCACCCCCAACCCCTTTCACATTGAAGGAAAGGAATATCATTTTTCCCTTGATGAAGGGACTTTCCCTGCTCTAAGGGCCCTTGTGATGGTCGCTTGGGTGCCTTTGTGTATTTTTGTAGTGGCTCTTTCTTTTTATTTCGAGAGGAATGATTTTCTACCATCCTGAGAGAGAGGGGGAGGGTCGAGGGACAAACCTCCATAGGAAGTAGTGTTCTCTCAGGTTTTTTACCTTAGGGCATATCTATTGACCTAAGGAGAAAGGGAAAATTCTGGAGTAGGGGGAAGGGGTAAAACGAGGAGGGAGGTTTCGAGAATGGGTGAAGAGGAAACCCAAGGATGAGAGTGGGGGGGGGAGGAACTGGCAAGGGGACCTTCTTGAGTTGGGGATATGGGGGGAGGAACCAACAAGGGGACTTTATTGAGTTGGGGATAGGGGGGAGAATCTCTCAAGGGAACAAAATCCAGGATTGATGGTGCATTCAGTAGAACAGAGGGTGGAGAAAAGGAAGGGGGGGATTCAGGAAAAGAGGAGGACCCGAGAGAAGGGAGGGGGTCATAGGGAGAGGGTATTGTGGATATCAACCCAAAAGCAATAGGAAAAGACAAAAAAGAGAGATTAGGAGTCATACCTAAAACATAATCTTTGTTAACTAAGTCGCCAAGAGCTTGATTGGAGAGAACCCATTTGTCAAAATCCAGAGGACAAGCTTCATTTTTACCTTCCACTGAGACGACCTCCACATATTCCTACTTTTTAATTGTTGACTTGGTTTTCCAAAGTTTGGTAGGGGGTTGCTACAATGACGTGAATCTAGTGCACTAGGAGTGAATGTGACTAATTTCATTGCATATGTGGCACCTAAAAGGTAGTCTCTAGTAGTCTACTTTCTGATGCCAAGTTATTCCTGCATAATCCAGGTCGATGCTTCCATCTAGACCTTCTATGATATCAACTTCAATCATGATCCAGGCCCACCTTCGGTCTTTTTTTGAATCCCAGTTGGGTTCGAGATTTATGAAAGAGCCTGGTTTGTTACCAATAGCTTCCATCGCTTCCCTCGACCAAAAATCCAATGACAAGCCGGGTAAGATTGCCCACACTTTCATTAGCATTGTAGATTCCTTAAGGGGGTCAAAGTCCATGGTCCAGGGTTTTAGGGATAGACTGGTCAGGCCCCAAGACCAACTCTGTCTTCAAATTTCCTTGCAATATTCAATTGAAATAAAAATGAAGGAAATGCAGTCTCTGGACAAAATATGAACCTTTGGGGCATAACCATTTAAGGGTTTCCATTGGTTAATCATCCAACCTGTAAGGGCCTTTTCTCCCAGAGATTTACCATTAAATATTCCAACCAGAGTCTTCCCCATTCGTCGAGGGATGTCGCTGAGGTGAATGTCGTCTCCGATGACCATTTTCACAGAACCCCTTCTTTCCTTGATGCACCGAGCTGAAATATTTTGGGACGGGTAGGATGGGGACGTAACCGGGATTGGTCACCTCTGCTAGAAAAAACCTTCTCTTCTTCCTTCTGTGGAGCAACAAGAGTAGTAACCCTTTCTTTGGGAGGAGAAGATAGAGGTTTGAGAGGGGGATTTGGCTACATGTTGGGTGAGGATGGCCGAGATCTTGACGAGACGTCATGAGGATGGAGAGGGAAGGCATACTCAAAGCAGGCGAAGCCATGCACATGTAGTAAATGCAGAAGTGTGATGGGGGTCGAACGAGAATTCTAGAGGATATCCAAAAATTTGATGTGGGACACAAAGGCAGAAATACCTGGGGGATTGTCCTTGTATTACATGTCCTCCATTTCATAGTCCTCCATGTGTCCTGACCCATGTGGTAGGCATGTAGACATCGACTGGGAGCTGTCATAGTTCACCGTCGTAGAGGAAACCAAACCGTGAAAGTGGGATCAAAGAGGGGTAAGTGGGAACCAGAAAAGGGAAACCTCAGAAAGGGTATGAGAGAGGGTAAGGGAGAGGGAAGCGGAAGGCCTGCAAGCCCTCCCCATGGTTCTATGAAATAGGGAGCATAACAAGGAGGGATAAACCACAAAGCCTTGTCATCACACAAGTTGTAGGTTGGGAAAATCCCGACCCAACCACCAAGTGGTGACAACTTTAGGACACTACACCCAATGTCACCTCGATGTAGGTCCCACACTTAAAGGGTGACTAGGTCACTCTAGGGAGGCGATCCCGGTGACCCTAGGGGGAAAAGGGATGTGAAAAAGGGAAAGGAAAGAAAGAGGTCCTTAAGGTCAAAGATCTAGATGGAAAATGGAAAGCAAAGACGAGTCTGAAGTGGTTTAAAGGTTGTCAAAGACTTGGCTAAATTGCCGAGATGTTGGTACCTGCCCGAGACACAAGAAAAACCACTTTGCAATGATGTATATTAGTTGGATAAGGAAGTTAAGCTTTCTTTCCCTAATTTGCAGAAATAGATAACGATATATATCAGCAAGGAAGAAGTATTATAGCTGGTTAAAATATTGCTTAAAGTCAAGTAAGAGATGCTTGAAACAAGTAGATAATGACTAGAGAAACTTCACAATATATAGCATGAGACTTTAGAAATTAGATGTGGATATCGTAAATATTGTATGCAGAAGTATTTTTTCAGCTTAATGTCTGTAGCAATATTTTATATGACAACAGTAAAATCAGCCACCAAAATCCTCAAAGAAGACACTAAAAAATGCCTTAAACCTAGCAGAACAAGTTAGCAAACTTTTAGCAAATTTTGGAGGTGAAAGTACGAGTTAAGAGTGACCTCATTTTAGGGTTTTTTTAGTGAATTTATCACCCTTATGGCTGTAGTAAATTATGGAAAATATCAGAGAAATCATCCACTAAACGTTAGAGATGATTAGCCCAAAATATATGCCCTAATTGGCAGGTTAGGTGAGTGAAGTTAGGGAGAGTTTCTAGGGTTAGTTTTTGAGGTATTAGTGGTTAGGGTTAGGGTTTTATGCAGCCTAATGGCTGTAGGAAACAATTTAGTACATAAATGATAATTTGTGGGAGAAATAGGATGCCCTAAGGGAGGAAGAATCCACAAGGCATTAAGATCACTATCCCAAAGAGAAAACTTTAAAACTTGAAAATTTCACGTTTACCAATGCAACAATTTATTTCTCCAATGCAATAAGTAAATGACTAGTGCCTTTAAAAATGGGTTAATGGAGTCAAGCAAACAAATATCTAGAGGTACTACCTCCTTGGGGGTGTAAATCCTCTTACTCCCCAAGGCAGGTATATCTAGCTAGGGTTTAGGCTAAGAGGGTATATGCCCTTGTACTTCTCTTAGAAAACCCTTGTTAAACCAATAGTATGTAAACATAGAGTGATGGGGACTAAGGTGGGGCTGTATGCCCTCATACTTCCCACCTATCTCTAGAAAATAACCTTTACTTTAAAAATAAATGATAGCAACAATGTAGAAACCTTACCAATTCAAGGGAAAAGCTAAGACAAACCACTATAAAATCTAGGGAAAAGCCTTCCAAGGCTAGTGCATCACTTCCATCAACCAATAATTGAAGACATAGCCATAAAAAAAATCACAAGAGAGATAACTAGCCAAAGAGAGAGAAAATTTCAGTCCAAGAGCCTCTCACAATGGAGAGTTATGTTAAAATGAGATCTTATGATCTCTTATTTATACAAAATGTCACTAAGATTGTTTGTCCACATAATTAAGGGTAAACCACAAGACTAGGGGTAAAAAAACCTAATCTTGGCCCTTTTTAAAGCAATATTAAAAATTCACTTTAATTTCACTTTTGCACAAAGAAAAACCCTAGTTTATAAAGACGTCACCCCTTTATGGGACGTTTTGGCACTAGGAGAAGGTCGTTGGTGATGGAGGAGTGTAGAAAGGCTTCCCAAATCCACATGTAAAAAATACCAACAACTTACTTCATGATCAAGGCTCAAGCCCCTCAAAACATCCTTGTGCCAATGCATGTCAACTTACCACCAAACCCTAATCCCCCTAGGTGACGTCATGACTCTAAAGGTGACATTTTGCCTCTCCTAGGAAAAAAATTTGGCATGTGGGGGCTAGGTTATGTCATCCAAGTCATATTATAGACCTTGAAAGTGTGATCTCTCTCATCCAACATCCAGGCCCTTGGAATCCACCTATGGGATTCAAATCCCATGGAAGCCCAAGCTAGGCTTGTTCTTCCAAAACTGTCCACCAACTAGGTCATGAAAAGACAAATAACCATGCCCTCCATGGATCTCAAGTCATAACATCATGATAATTGAATCCAATCAATAAATGAGCTATCTAAGCATGTGCATAAAAGATCACTATGTCAAACAATTAAGTGCTCAAAGACATTATGCGACTTGTCCAACTTGAATATGGGAGGGTTGACGAGCTGTCCTATTGGGTATATCTTTCCCTAGGTCAAGGAGAGTTTCCAAGACATCCCTCCCTAAGCCATGTAAAATGGGTGAAGTGGTTAGGGCCAAGACACAATGGGCACAGGGTTCATGACATACAAGGGGTTGTAGTGTCTCATTCATGGGTTCCTTTGTAGAGGGCATGTGGCACCTTCGTTTGTAATGCATGTTTTCCAAGCCCATTATTTTTCCATTCTTTGTTTATTTCATAATTTAAGGACAAGTTGAAGGCCACTTCCCTAGCGTGGTGTCCAGATAATGATAGTGTCACCCACAAATACCTAATGCAAATGATAAGGCTAGTTTGTGATGAGACCCCCTTTCTCTCAGCCATGCAA
The DNA here is from genome assembly GCA_009831015.1 of Picea engelmannii. Taxonomy (NCBI): domain Eukaryota; kingdom Viridiplantae; phylum Streptophyta; class Pinopsida; order Pinales; family Pinaceae; genus Picea; species Picea engelmannii. The sequence goes on from ML799610.1 coordinate 223,866, forward strand.
CTGAGAGCCATTACCCTGGCTTGGTGACCAAATGATGGTAATTTCATACCACTAGATATTCATGGACATGATAGGCCGGCTCATGATGACACCTTGTTGGCATGTTTTTACAGGAAGAGTGTGCTTGTCATCGATGTCAAGAAAAACAATGACGATGGTGAACTGGAAAAGCATAAGCTTAGTAGGAGAAGTGAACAATATGCAGAGATCAAAGATCGAAAGGAAAAGCGTAAGCTCAGGGTGAGAAGCCTCAACAACCGTCTGATCAAGAAATTGACCATGTTGATCGTCTAATATTACGAACGTCGATCATATGAGTGACTGTGAGATTGAGGACTGTTGGAGGATCGTGACCATCGGATCTGCAAGCCAGATCAACGACATGGATGAATTGTGGAGAGAAAAAGAAGAATTAAACAACTTGCTAGTTCTAATCCCACAATTGGTCTAGATCGTCAGATCTCATAAACCCAAATATCGACGATTGTGGTTGATCTAACAAACGATCATATTAAGTCAGATTAAGTCATGACCGTCGGATGCACAATAGCCAGATCAATGACATGGATATATTGCGGAGATCTAAATAAGAATTAAATATCGTGCTATTTCCAATCCCGCAATTAGTCAGGACCATCACATCTTATAGCCTCGAATATCGACGACTGTGGTTGACTCACCAACAATGCACAACTTCAAATTGTGGAGTTTTGGTGACGAGTTAAATCACGTGCAAGTTGTGGTTCCAAAACCTTCCTTGATTGTTGATCTACTTCGAGTGCCTTCACGACCGTTGGATCACTTTTAAGTGGAAGGACAAGATAAGCTAGAAGAGCATCACCAAAGATAGATCAAGTCATCGATCTAAGAACATGATCGACGAACAACATTTGGTTCACTTCAAAAGTTGCGAGGAGGTTACTGTTCGGGGAATCTCACTTCGGAAGAATTGACAACTAGAAAGTCGAATTACTCGAAGCCTAAAAATATGAAATGAACAAGGACCATTGGATCTGGAGAAAATGAAATGAACGTTGGATCACCTTAAGTGGAAGGACATGATAAGAAAGGGCTGAGATCTGAGATATTGATCACCCGAATTTTCGTCAACCATCAGATCGAATTAAATGGAAGGATAGGATAAGTAAATATGGAGAGCCATTAGATTTAATCCAAAGCAAAGCTGCATCGCAGAAAAATCGATCCGTTGATCTAAGATCTTGATCCAATGAACGTCATTCATTTCAATTCTAAAGACATGAGGAGGTTATGATATGTGAGGAAGTTATGCTCCGTAAAAATCTCATTTCAAGAATTCAATTTGAGATTTGAAATCCCCGAAGCCTAGAGAGCTGGAGAGCCGAAATACATTCTCGACCGTCGGATCATCCGAATTAGATCTCATTCATCAGATTGTCTGAAGAAGATCTCAAGCATTGGATCGTCTGAAGTGAATCTGGGTCATCTGATCCAAAGCATAAGTTTGAGATTTGAGATTTCAGAAGTTCAGAGACCCGAAGGAGATCTCAACCGTTGATCGAGAAAGGGGACACAAAACTGTTGATTTGGTTGAAATTTAAAATTCCTGAAGTGGAGGCAGAGTTGTTGATTGAGAAGGATAGGTGTCTACGGATCATCAACTTCAGAAGATTGGCGTACAAAAGAAAGCAAGGTTTGAGATTTGAAACTCCCGAAGCCCGGATCACGAAATAAATTAGAGTCGTTGATTTAGGGAGGTTGGATTTGATCTGCAGATTGTGAAAGAACAAATTTGAATCGTCCGTTCAGGAGCACCGTCAAGATCATGAAATCGACAGTCCCGTCGCATTGCAGGGATTGAAGGTGAGCGAAGTTTAAAAATTTAAGGGTGGGCCGCAATTGAAACCATGGTTTTGGAGAAAGGGTACGTGGCAGCTGGAGGTGGATTGAGGGGAGAAAAGTGGTTGATCCCAAACCACTCTGGGATTCTCCCGCAATCATTCTCTTACACAAGGACATAGCCCAAGGTCACATGCGACAAGGGGCTAACGAGAAAAGAGCTCGCGCCTACAATCACATGGTCACGAGAGACCATCTCCCAAGGTCATAGCTAGTGGTCATGTGGAGAGAAACGTTGCGCCAGATGCCAGTTCATTCATGTAAAGTTCACGAGGACCTGTGGATCAAAAAGCCTCTGTGTATAATCCAACGACGCAGATTAAGTAGACAGTTTTATCGAAGGGTTGTTGTTTCACTTCATGGTTTCTTGATTAGTTACGATTCAGTTACACTAACTGAATCATTGTTCTGGGGCGTTGGAATCATGGCTCTTGAGCGTTATGAGATTCTCGACATGGGTGTTGGAGATTCAGAGAGTAACGGATGATGAGGTCATGAATAAAATAAATATGCCATGACAGAGGAAGGTTGTTTTTTCTCTATAAAACAAGTCAAACTGTATGTGATCAAGAAGACAATAGGAACAGAGAGTGAAATATGCAAAGATGAAGAACATAAGCTAGACATAGAAGAAATGGTGAAAACAATAGACTGTATGAGAACTTAAGCGCAATAAGATGTGAGAAGGAACACACTGATGCTGACAGAGAAGAGCAGTGTAGCCAAACAATGATGATACTGGTAAACCATTGATAAACACTGTATCACTGTAATAACTTTCAGAAAGTAAAGATTTATATCTCAGGGTGGTAGGGTGGTACTAGGGAGGACTATTGTCCTCAGAGTTTCAAGTGGGTGCTTGAACACATGGAGTTGTAGCTTCCATTTGGTTACAGCCAGAAAAACCAGGGTGGTAGGGTGGTGCTAGGGAGGAATGTTGTCCTCAGAGTTTCAAGTGGGTCCTTGAACACAGGGAGTTGTAGCCTCCGTCTGGTTGCAGCAAAAAAAACCAGGGTGGTAGGGTGGTGCAAGGGAGAACTATTGTTCTCTGTTGTACAGGTTGGTGCCTGTGTGACTGGAATTTGGTGCTTCCATCTAGTTGGTGTTGGAACACTTAGGGAGTTGGTGATTCCTTCTAGTGGGTGATAGAGAAACCAGAGAGTTGGTGCTCTTAGCAAGTTGCAACTTGTAAAAAAGAGGTGGTAGCCTCACATTGAGTTGGTGCTCAAAGATAGATGATGTAAGAACATAAAAATACTGCCTATCATTCGAAGAAGAAGATGTTTTCTCCCTTTATGGGTTTCCTCGGGAATATTTGTTTCTGTATACTTCATGTGTGTGATTGATGTTAAATACTACATTGCTTACTTCTATGAATTATTGTGATCATTATTGAGTGTTTTTTAATGAGTTTAAAATGGGCATAATTGTTTAAGCACAGTAACAACTGCTTCACCCCCCCCCCCCATCAGTTGTCTAACAATTGGTATCAGAGCGAGTTCCCTTTATCTAAGGGTAGATCCTAGAGCTTAAACATGACTAGCCATGGGAACTTCAACCAATATGCCCCCCCTGTTCAATGGAACAAAATTTTCCTTCTGGAAAGTTAGGATGAGAACCTACATAATGGATTTAGGTGCAGATGTCTGGGATGTGGTAGAGATTGGTTATGTGAAGCCAGTTGTACTAGCTTATAAGGATGACAAGCTAGAATTCAGCTTCAACGCTAAGCCTATGAATGGTATTCTGAGTGGGCTTGCAAAAGCAAAATTTGTAAAAGTTATGCACTTAGAAGGTAAAGGGTGCCAAGCTTAAAACCTACAGATTATAGTTTGAACAACTAAAGATGAAAGAGGATGAAACTGTTGGGAAGTACTTTCTGAGAGTTGAAGAACTAGTAAATGCAATGAAAGGACTTGGTGAAAAAATCGAGGAATCCTCTTTAGTTCAAAAAATTTTGAGATCTCTACCAGATAGGTTCAACCCAAAGGTCTCTGCTATAGAATAACTTAATGATATAAAATTTCTACCTATTGACCAACTCCTAGGAATGCTTACTGCTTATGAAATGAGGATAGGTAAAGATAAACCCACCCCTAGAGAAGCATCATTTAAAGTAGATAAGAATGAGGATTCTGAGCTTTATGAAATTGAAGAAAAATTTGTGAGAAGACTAAAGAAAGGACCGAGCAAGTACCAAGGAAAGTTTCCTTTAAAAAATTTTAACTGTGGAAATATAGGTCACTTTGCATCTAAGTGTCCACACAAGAAGAAGGACCAGAACATTGGAGGTGAAGAGAAGTACAAATCCAAGAGATTTGGTAAAAAGAAAAGTTTATGTGTAAACAATGATGACTCTTCAGGAGACACAGATAGTGATTCTTCTTATGATGATAAGGTTAATGAATTTATGCTTATGGCCAAAGAGGATTATGATAATAAACGCACATGAAGTGATGTTAATGATGAAGAAGTCATGGTTGAATTGGAAGGAGAACTGATCAGTGCCCTAGAAGAAATTGCTAGACTCAGATTTAAGAAGAAAAAGAAAAAACAATTGTCGATACAGTTCAAGAAAGACGGTAAAAAACCTGATGAAGATTTTTCCCTGCTAAAAGTGGAATTAGAAGAGGCAAAGAAAATAGAGGAAATTTCGAAACAACAGTTATCAGAGAAGAAGGCAAGATGTGAAGCCTTGGAATAAGAGGTAGTAAAAACCAAAAAAGAGATGGAGAAGTTTAAAGCATTGTATCTCCAAAATCTTCCAAGCATTAAATCCTCAGCAAAACTAAACAACATTCTGAGCAAACAAAGATCTCCTTTGTTGAAGACTGGTTTAGTCTATGTAAGTGGTTCAAGCAACAAACAACATGAAAGCAAAGAGCTAGTAAAGATGATCAAGTTCCAAGTTAGCAGACAATCAGACCATGTGATTACTCTGCCACCAAAAGCCAATAAAGACAAGACAATCATTGATAAAAAAACAAAGATATTAGAAGATGAAGAAACAAATGCCAAGAGGAAGGCCATCCTTCAGGTACCAAAATTTATTCCATGGTTACTATTTTTACTGCTCTAATTTTGGTCATAAGATTGCAAATTGTAAAATTAAGTTTAGAGACATGCAACTGAGGAGATCACGAAATAAACAATCTTTGCAACATAGAACTAAATAACCAATGAGTAGACAAAGTTGCACCAATCACTTTGACCTATTAAATAATGAGCTCGAATTCTATAACTATCATAACTTCAGCCACAAAGCTGCAAACTGCCATCTGAATAATTACAAAGCAGATCCAAGGATAAAACCCTTAGCTAGAAATGCTAGCACATGGAAAAAGAAAGATGGTGAAAAATGTGGTCTAGTACTTTCATCTCAAAAACAAAAAGACCCCTGGTATATAGACATTGGATGTTCCAAGCACATGACTAGAGACAAGGATAAGTTTCTGTCTATAAGTAAAAGCAAAACAGGAAATGTAACCTTTGCAAATGATGAACCAGGTAAAATCAAGGGTAAAGGGATGGTGAGTTTGAGTAAAGGTAAAGGAAAATCCCAGGATGTTCTGCTTGTATATGGTTTGAAACATAATTTTCTCAGTGTAAGTCAAATGTGTGACAGAGGATGTGAAGTGGTGTTCACTTCCAAAGATTGTAAGATAAAGTCTGTAAACTCAGGACAGGTGGTGTCTAAAGGCATACGGACATATAATAATGTATATGTTCTGAAAGAAGATAGAGAAGAGTGTCATCTAAGAAAACATGATGAAAGTTGTTTATGGCATAAGAGACTTGGACATATAAACTTTGACCACTTAATCAAGCTCAAAAATCTTGAGGTGGTAAAATATCTTCCAAGAATATCAAAGCCACAAAGTTCTATGTGTAAACCTTGCCAAGTAGGAAAGTTAAATAGGACACAGTTTAAATCCAAGAGCTCTACTTCAACAGAGAAACCACTCCAATTAGTTCATATGGATTTATGTGGACCATCAAGACAGAAAGGCACAAGGAAGGAAAACTACTTCATGTTGATAATTGATGATTACTCCAGACTCACTTGGGTTGTTTTTCTCAAAGAAAAAGATGAAACATTTGAGAAATTTAAAATATTTAAGGCTTTAACTGAGACTCAAACATGGAACAGGTTAAAGGCAGTAAGATCAGACAGAGGAGGAGAATTTATGTCAAGTGATTTCAAGGAATTTTGTGATAAACATGGGATCAATAGAGAATACACAATCCCAGGAATTCCACAACAAAATGGAGTAGTTGAGAGGCAAAACAGAACAATTCAGCAAATGGCCAGGTCAATGATGAATGAGAAGAACATTGGTCAAACCTACTAGGTAGAATCAATACACACAACATTCCATATTCTTAATAAATCCCACCTCAGACCACACAGTGACAAGACACCTTATGAACTGTGGTATGGAAGACCTACTTCAATCAAACACTTCAAAGTCTTTGGGAGTAAGTGATACATAAAGAATAATAATGAAAACCTTGGCAAGTATGATGACAGAGTTGATGAAGGCATCTTCTTAGGATATGATACCAATAGTAAAGGATATAGATGATTTAATAAAAGATTGTCTAAATTAGTTGATTGCATTGACTTAAAGATTGATGAAGGAGTCCCAGTAAGAGAGGTGAGAAATATTGAGTCTGCTACAGAGGACACAGCTGAAGCTGAAGATGAACAGGTCCCAGAATTAGAAAAATAATACTTTGAGTCGGATGAAGATACAAATACCCAGGCATACTCAAATCAACAGACAACATCAAATCCTTCCTCTAGAATTACTCAAAAGAATCATCCTACAAGTCAGATAATTGGTGAGAAAGGAAAAGGTGTACAAACCAGGAGAAGGATAATCAAAGACACCGAGCAATCACATATAGCCTTCATATCCATGGTGGAACCCAAGAAATTTAATGAAGCCAACCAAGATGACTATTGGGTTAAAGCCATGAATGATGAACTTGACCAGATTGAGAAAAACAATACTTGGGAGATGGTTCCTAGACCTGAAGGTAAAAATGTCATAGGTTTCAAATGGGTCTTTAAGAATAAATTGAATGAGCAGGGACAAATTGCCAGGAACAAAGAAATATTGGTTTGTAAGGGCTATGCACAAGTTGAAGGACATGATTTTGATGAAACCTTTGCACCAGTGGAAAGATTGGAAGCCATCAGAATGTTTCTTGCCTATGCATGTCATAATAACTTTAAAGTATATCAGATGGATGTTAAGTCAACATTTCTTAATGGAGATCTAAAATAAGATGTATATGTGGAGAAACCTGAAGGATTTTCATTGACAGATAATCCTAACTATGTCTGTAAGTTGAAAAAGGCATTATATGGACTGGAACTGTAACACCCATCCAGGATGTTAAACAATTAATCTTTCATTTTATAGATACACAATAACAACTTTGCTTTAACATAATTTCATTTCATTTACACAATTCTTCTACATTTGCTCAATGATAAATCTAAATAGCATGATGAAATAAGTAATAGGTTAACTCTAAAATTTGCAACTTAAAACAAAAGTATATACAAAATATCAACAACAAATACCACTGAAAATACCTCTTCCTTAGTTTGTCGAAGCTCATCAATTGCAATGTAGTCTTAGGTGCTTCCAAGCATTATTTTCTCGCTTTCCCAGAGTGAAACAACGGAATCCTCACTGCCAACTAGGAGCCTAGCTGACTTCCTAGCTCCAAGAAACCTTTCATTTTTTTGGCCCTCCATGCTCGTGACTCCAAGAACAACAAAGCACAAATGCTCAAAGAAAACTATCACAAGAATTATATCTTCCAATAATTTCACAACCTCTCATCATGCTCAAATCTCTCCATCCTCCCCTCCTCTCTACTTCTTCTCCCTATTTATCAAGTTTCCATACACACTTCCCCAAGTCTCCTCAACTACCCTCATTATTATCCATCAACCTCCCTTATCTAGATATTTTGGGAAAATATTAAAATAAAACT
>ML799610.1:247027-265288 GCA_009831015.1 Picea engelmannii
ATTACTTGGCATCAACCAATGACATCAATCAAACCAAACCATTTACATCAATGACATATGATCCAACAATCTCCCAAGTAATCAAACCATTGGCATCAATGACAAACCATTGGCATCAATGACAACATGATCCAACAATTATCAATGAAGTAGTAGGAAATGAATTTTACTCATTCACAGACGGATTCTCTAGATACAATCAAGTATATATGGAAAATACAGATCAAGAAAAAACTACATTTGTCTTTGAATTTAGATCATTCCCATACAAAGTCATGCCATTTGGCCTAAAAAACACCCCCAACATTCTTCTCTAGAATAGTGGTAAAGGCATTTCAGGAATATATTTATTAAAAAATGGTTGTGTATTTCTATGACTAGACTATCTAAAACCTTCTAAAAGACCGCATTCAATGGTTACAAATGATGTTGCAAAGATGTAGACAGATCCAGTTGTCTTTAAACATTAAAAATTGCATCTTCACCACACCCATAGGCATAGTACTGGGCCATATTGTTTGCATGGATGTGATAAAAGTCGACATGGAAAAAATTAAAATCATCCTTAACTTAAAGCCACCAGTCAACCAAAAATAAATTAAAATATTCCTTGGACACATACGATACTACAAAAAATTAATCCGACACTTCTTTGACATCACGTTCCCAATCGATGAGATTTTAAAGAAAGAAGTTGAGTTCCAGTGGAGCCAGGAATGCGGAAAATCCTTTGAACTATTAAAAAGAAAATTGGTAGAAGCGCCCATCCTAGGATTTCCAGACTGGTCAAGGAAATTTCATGTTCACGTTGATGCCTCAAATGTTGTCGTTGGTGTGGTCTTATCCCAACCGTATGATGACATGGTTGACCATTTGAACGCATACACCATTCGAAAAATATAAAATAATTATTCGATATCGAACGAGAGGCTTTAGCAATGATTTTTTCCTTGCAAAAATTTCGACACTATATATTAGAAAATCCCTTTACATTCTTCACAAGTCATCAAGCACTCAAATATATAGTAAAAAACCAGTGCACCAAGGGAAAATCTATCGATGGCTACTACTCTTTCAAGAATTCGACTTTGAAGTAGTAGTTCGACTGGGAAAGAAGAATGTTGGCCCGGATAATCTGTCCCAACTTGAAATAGGGGAATATACTATAGGGATAGATGATGATTTACCAGATGTGAATTTATTCAGGGTTGAAGTAGTTCCCAAAGAATTAGAATAAATTGCAAATTTTCTAGAAGAAGGGAAAGCACCTGAAGATCTCCTAGCCAATAAACAAAAAATACTAGCCATGAAAGCTGCACCATTCACTCTCGTGAATGGATATCTTTACAATCTATGACTTGAAAACATTCTGTGAATATGTGCATTAGAGCATGAATGTAAAGACATCATTAACGAAGTACAGGAAGGCCCAGTGGGAGGTCACTTTCAAGTCGAGATGACAACCAAGAAAATCCTTCAATCCGGTCTCTGGTGGCCAAATTTATAGAGAGATTGTGGAGAACAAGTAAAGAAATGCGACAAGTGTGAATGGTTAGGCCAGCCACTATGGAAGAACGAAATTCCCTTGCACTCAGTAAACCCCAGTTTACCGTTTGAAATCTAGGCTATTGATTTTGTTGGTCCTTTCTGAAAAAGAGCAAAAAGGTCGGGAGAAAAATATATCATTACAGCCGTCGAATACTTAACAAAGTGGACAAAAGTAGAACCAGTCGAGAACTATACAAAGGAAACAATTGAAAAAATTATTTATGAAAATATAGTAACCATATTCGTCTGTCCCTTAACAATAATCAATGATCAAGGAACCCACTTCATCAATAGTACAATCGAAGTATTGCTGAAGAAATTCATGATCGACCATAGAAAAACAACTTCATATCACCCACAAGCTAATGGGGCCATCAAATATTTTAACAAAACAATATAAGGGCCTAACAAAAATATGTGGTCTAGACAGAGACAATTAGGATGACAAAGTTCCAACAATACTATGGGCATATAGAACAACATACAAAAGGTCGACTGGCCAAACAACCTTTAAATTAGTATATGGTAAAGAAGCAGTGATCCAACTACATTTTCGTGCAAACGAAGGTTGGATAACTTCTATTTTAGAATTTGATCACATGCTAAATATAAGATAATGCTTCTGCCAACTTAACCAATTAGAAGAAGAAAGGATGCTGGAACAACAACATCAAAAAATTCAAAAAAGTCAACAAAAATCCTAGCATGATCACCACATTAAGAAGAAAGACATCAATAATGGAGACACGGTACTTCTATATGTCATTCGAGTAAAAGGTAAACCAAACAAGCTAGAGATTGCATGGTTGGGTCTGTACCTGGTCAAAGACATCCAACCTTCAGGAGAAGTACAGTTGAAAATGCTACAAGGGAACCCTTTCAAGAAATTAGTCAATGGGACCCGTTTGAAAATACATCACACATAACTATCTAAAAGTACCATTGGGAAAAACCTTCTCAGGGGGGGCACTAGTAGGACCTGACTTGGTTGACAAATTTTAGGGTGACCTGAGTAGAAATCAAAGCTAATGGAGAAAAATAAAAAAATAAAATAAAGACAAGACAATGCAATAAGAGTAAAAGAAATATTATGAACATACAAATCAAGAAATTGAAATTAAGGAAGCAATAACAAGTTGGTTACTAGAATTAGGTACAAAAAACTGATCAACCAACTATAAATTATATGACTGACTAGCAACACATCCATTCATACCAAAATATTTGAAGATGAGAAGAGAAAAGAGTCCCTAGGAAGATATCAGAGAGGAAACCCAAAAATCAAGAGCAAGTTCTACACGTAGACAAGATTGATTTGCACCATTACCTGAACAAGAAAACCAATCGATCGATTGAAATAGAAGAACATCATTCAATTGAACAAAAAACTCATAAATGCGAATTCCAAAGATCAAGGGAGTGAGAAAAATTTCAAACAAGTGAGCATGCAAACAAGACTCAAACAATATTATCCTAACCAAAGCAAGAATGTGTTCAAAAGGCCAAGCATTCATCGAATTGATAGGAAAGAAGAAAACGACACGATCGAACTCTTGGAGCGGAGGTCCTTGACCACATGGACAGATCAACCTGACCAAGCAAATATTACACAAGTTGAGCGCACACCCAAAGGAACTAAAATCGATAGAGTCGATGTGACTAAAACATGGGAATGCATTAATTCCATTAATGCTCGATAGGACAAGCTCAACCACCAGGATGCCATCGATGCATAGGTCACCTCACATGAAAAAATAGTTGATTTCGACACCAACATTGAGGCAGATGAATTAATATCCTCGCTGATAGAATTAAAGTATCTACTTGTTCTCCCACCTATAAATTTGGACGAGGCATACGACTTTGCCTCATTTCTTTTTACACATGAGCACTTGCATAATCAAACCACATAAATCCCATATATGCATTTGAGCCTCGAACTCAAGAAAGAACATTCCGACCTCCAAGAATTCACATAAATGTAGATCATGAGAGGTCAGGTCGAAGATTCACTAGTCGAACCAAGAAAAAAGACCAAGTTTGATAAAAACAGTGAAACTAAGTTGCAAGCCCACATAGAAAATATATGTAGTGCTCGTATAGAATATATTGATTGGTATCAACATTGGAAAAACTTCATGGCATGGGGGATGGAAGCTGGTACCTAGAAATAATAGACAAATTTCCTCGAGGCAACATGAATTTGACATTTCCTAGGTGCACCCAAAGTCACAGATTTTGATGGGTGAAAGGAAGAAGCTACAAAATTTCTTGTCAGTCAATACCATAATGGCCATATGTGGCTAGATTTCCCAGTCAGGATCACGAGAGGCACGATCCATAGAATTACAGGAATTCCACATGGATGTGTTGGAATATTCACCAATATTGAGAGGGCGGGTATGAATCAATATTGAGAACTTTTTACCATTTTTAACCATAACATGTAAACATTAACTTATCAACAATTTATCATTTATGATTTCATTCAAGATATCATAAACATATAACCACAAATACATTGTACACAAGAATTTTACATGGAAACCCAAATGGGATAAAACCACAGAACAATATTTAATATATATCTTGAATATTAAATCCACAAGAAGCACCACCTTCCAAGATTCTCCAACACCAATTTGAAGGAGGCACCAACCCCCTACTTATAGGCTCCAACTTGAAGGAAGCCACAACTCCCTAGATTCTCCAACTCCAACTGGAATGAGGCTCCAACCCCCTAGTTTACAAGATCCAACATGAAGGAATCTATAACTCCCTAAATTCTCCATCTCCAACTGAAAGGAGGCTCCAACCCCCTAGTTTACAGGATCCAACCTGAAGGAAGATCCAATTCCATAGATTTTATAGCTCCAACTGAAAGGAGGCTCCAATCCCCTAGTTTACATTCTCCAACCTAAAGGAAGATCCAAATCCCTATATTTTCCTGCTCCAAATGGAAGGAGGATCCAACCTGAAGGAAGCTTCAACTCCCTATATTTTCCAGCTCCAACTGGAAGGAGGCTCCAACCCCCTTTTCTTGACAGTTCCTTCCACCCAAAAATATAAATGAGAGAATCAACTTGTCACCATTACTGTCATTGATATTGATACATCATAATCCTCAAAATTGGTTCAACCAAACAACCACATAAATCTTTGTTACACATTATTTTTGTCAGCCCAGTGATCAACTGACGATATTGGCACAACTCATTTCCATGTTCTCTAAAAACACTAAAAGAGGCTTTCTTTATGAGAAAAGTGGGTTATCGTTTCTTCCTTAAAAACTATGTCAAAGGAGATTGTCACACCCTGCTCTATGCTTGGGGTGTGACGATGCTTGATCGTTACATGTTGCACCAAACTGGACTGCAACGTCATCGCAAGCTACTTGTGCATAGGGTGTGACGATGCTTAAACAAGAGGAAAAGTGAAATTCACGAAGATTCTAGAAGGTGAGGTGGCCTCTGATCGGTTTGGATCTTACTCGCTTCTCTAATTTAGTGGGATCATCCTAATATCCTCATCCATCCCTCTTTCACCCTATATAAAGGGGTATCTCTTATGGAAAAGGCTAAGGCTTGCTTATGCATGAAAAATTCTGCTATAGATTATACTTGAGATAGCTTTGCTTTAGCTCTCTAAGTCATATGGTGGATCTTCTTCATCAAAGGAATTGGAGCAAAGGTGTGTGTGTTGAAGCAAAGAATCATTGGAAGGGACCTTGCAACATCAAGGCATGGGTTGTATTCTCCACTTTTATTTAATATAATGCAACAATACATTTCTTCTTTATAAAGGTGTCTTTACTTTTATTGTATAACTCCTTGATCTTATACATAGAATTCATTGGAATATATATATATATATATATATATATATATATATATATATATATATATGTCATTGTTCTTTCTCTTTGTTGTTTTGTGCTTCTTAAACAGGTTCACCATCCCAAAAATCCAAAGATTGAGCAACAAGGACGACACTAGTGAGGATCAAACGTCATTTACAAGGTATGTCATTTGTCCCTCTCTAAACTAGTTTACATGACAATGAAGTCTAAGGTGAATTTTATATTCTGCCCTATTTTGTTCTAGCTTCTTGTTGAAGTTAGGGAGATTAGTTTGTGTCCACACTTATAGATTTTTCTGATAACAAGCTTATTCTAGGATCTCCAAGAATATCCCCCAAATCATATACCCAATATCACCAAGATATGCATCAAACCACGTGTAAAAATATCCAAGACATGCCTCAAGCATGTGCCAAAACCTGCAATATTTGCCTTAAGAATACACCAACATATCCAAGATATGCCTCAAACCATATGCCAAAATATCCAACATATGTCCCCAAGCATATGCCAAAAACCTCCAATATATGCCTCAAGAATATACCAAAATCTCCAAGATACAATCCTCGAGACATATAGAAAATATACCTTTCATTCTGTAAAAACCCTAGTGCATCAGATCTCAGATCATGAAACATTCCTCGACTTCAACATCAACAAGAGGTCTTCTTCTTCATAACCTTTCCTCAACCTCACGGGATTGGACTGGGCAATGAGCGGGCCATCGTGTGACGAGTAATGGAAAACTAGTGGGGGGCTTGTGGGACACCCTATGCTTGACCCACGGGGGTTACCTTAGATAGGGTTTCGTAAAAACCCTTCTCACATATTCAACTTCAAGAACTCCATCCTTCGCATGATTCTTCTATTTCACTTGCGCCAAGAGATCATGAGTTTTCTTGATGATAAATGAGAGGTTCTTGATGTGTATTTATATCCTTCCAAGTACCTCCGTTACTTGTCTTTAGGGCCGACTTGTAACTTCTTGTTTGTAACCATTTTTCTCCTTTAATTGATTTTGGGGCTGACTCATAACTTCTTAACCATTTAGGGGAAAACTTTACATGATCATCTTTAAGAGGGCATATCTCCTCAACCATGGGGAACGACACGACATGCCACCTACCGTTTGAAACGACTTGATGAGGAATATCAATCCATAGAGGTTTTGCATGCATTTACAATGTCCTTCATACTCTTTTTCTTCAATAAAATTCAGGGTTCAAGACCAAACCTATGGGGCTTCCTGAGCATATATTCAGGGCTTCTTGACCATACATTGTAACTTATTTTCTTAAGAACTAGGGATTCTTGTAGGATTCTTCAAAGCATCTTCCCATGAGGGCCATGCTTAGATCTATACCATAAGGGGACCAATTTGGAGATTCCTTTAAATAAACCCGTCACTTATAGGGGCTTATAAATTTGTTTCAAGGCTTCTTCTAGGGTTGACATCAATGACAACCAAGTTTCAAATAGGGCACACCCTAAGTCCCAAAAATGTTGAAGCCTAATGAATTGATTCAAGTTCTTACCAGAGGGACATCAATAAAGAATTTGAAAGGGTTATTGATCAACAAAGTCACGAACCTCCGTGCCAAATGGGCATGCATCATAGTATCATTGTTCTTGATGACCGTAGGTTGAGCATCTGATGTGAAGCTTACAATGCTAGATCCCATTGGCCAAATATTCTAGACATAGGCATAATTTAACTAGGTATATCACCTTTCTACACTAATTAATAGAAATTATAAATATTTCCAAGAGAATGATCGTGCAATCAAATTCCCTTCATTTCTAATTTAGATCACCATGATCCAAGTAGGTCCAGTCAAAGAAATTGTATTCACTGCATGGGAGACTCCAATCATGAATAATTTCAGGGATTTTGCTTCGGGAGCAGTTGGATCATCCGACTCCCCCTTGCTCGGGACGAGCAAGGAATTGAAGAGGGAGGGGAAATGTTGTAGGGGTCATTCAGCCTCACCGACTAGACCTACCAGTTGACTAGATATGTTGACTACAATAGTCGATTAGGAGCATTGGTCAGATAGGCAGTTAGATTCGACCAATTAGACAATTAAGGAATGTAACCAACTGGTAACAAAATATCACACACACACACACATGACTATGTAATGAAATGTAAGAAGAGGTTGTTCTGAATGTAATAAAATGCTTTGACGGTTCTCTCTCTCACCTCTCATGTATGTATGTATGTCTATATATCCTTCTATATGATGTTGTAGTGTGATTTTTTCTCTGTGTAAGGATATACCAGTAACCATTCTTGTACTTTCACTCAGACTATAACATATGGCTAAGTGTAAACCTCTCTCTACTCCAAGGGAATGAATTTGAGGATGAAACCAAGTACACACAACTTATGGAAAGTATTATCAACCTTACCACCACCAAAACACACATTTCATTCATTGTTGGGATTCTTTCCAAGTTCATGCAAAAACCTTATGAAGGACATTGGTTTGCTACAAAAAGAGTTCTAAAATACTTGAAGGGAACTCAAGTTTTTGGACTCAAGTATTGTAAGGTGGATGAATTCAACCTACTTGGATATTTCGATTCAGAATTTGTTGGGGATAAAGAAAATGAAGTTTCAACTTCAGGCTATCTCATGAGTCTTGGATCAATAGTTGTTTCGTGGAGATCACACAAACAATTAGTTCCAACAAATTCCACAATAGAGGCAGAATATGTGGCAGCTATAGAATCAATAAAGGAGTGATCCAGATTTAGGAGCGGAACAAACTGATTAATAGACTGAATACAATAAACACAAAGATATGAAGAATAACACAGATATCCAATGAAAAACATATTCTATTTGTAAATGTGTTGAACCTACACATAATAGATCTAGATAAACAATGATACACACATTTGCAGAGAGAATTTGAGAAAGAAGAAGGAGAGAAAGAATGAAAGAATTCTCATTAACCGTTATGAATAATGAATAATTTACACATGATATACTCTATATAAATCAATGAGTACGCACTAGAGGAGAAACAATGTGCCATAGTCGTGGTATAGAGTGATCTGGACACACACCAACAATTACGGGAGTGAACTTCCACCTAGTCTAGTTTCTCAGGCAATTACGGGAGTGAACTGCCACCTAGTTGAGTTAACTAGTCAACTAGTCTTCAGTTAACTAACTTAACAGAGAGTAGTGAGGAGTTAAATTAGGAAATCAAGGGTAATGCGCCAGTCTGGTGATGATCCCAAGGAAAGTGCGCATTAGTTGGTGATGATCCCAATGTTGCATGGTGACAAAACTAATGCAGCATCTAAACTCAACTCAACTAGTCAAACTGAAGTGTCAACTGAAAGAGAATATTCTCCAGGTGGAATATTCTCCCCTAAAATACAGGATATTGGATAATGAATAATTATGACTAATAAACAAGGAAAAAGAAATCCTAGGTGTGTGTGAAGTAACTCGAACACCCCCCTTGAACATCACTATGGTGAAAATAAAGAATGGGTCCCAACAACAAGGCCATGTTAGGTACCCATATACAAAAGATACACTAAAATAAAGTGAGGAAAAAGGGAAAAACTCATGGGAAACCCCCCCCTCAAGGTACAATGTATGTAAAAATAAGAACTAAAGTTTCTAGGCAACTGTGTCCTTCACTCCAAGATGACTTCACAGAGAATGAAACTTCTTCTCAGTGAAGCTCTTGGTGAAGATGTATGTCGTCTATTCTACTGAAGGAAAGAACTGTTAATTGATGATCCCCTCGTGTACTAAGTCTCGGATGTAGTGCATGTGGATCTGGATATGCTTCGTCTGCTACCTATGAACTGGATCTCTGCAGAACTTTAGAGTGCTCTGGTTGTCACACTAGATGATGATCGGCTGATGAAACTAAATGCCCAACTCAGTGAGAAAATGTTGTAGCCACAAAGCCTAGATGGTTATGTTAACTACCCCTTTGTACTCTTCCTCGACTGAAGATAGAGAAATGACAACTTTCTTCTTTCTCGACCAACAAATAGGCCTAGAACTAAGACTGAGTGAGTAGCCAAATGTGGACTTGAGATCAGTGATATCATCAACTCAAATGGAATCAGTAAACCCGATGATATCTAATGTAGAGTCTGTTTCATAATGAATCCCAAAGGTGATGGTGCCTTGTATGTATCGAAGGATACACTTTGAAACCTTCCAATGTAGCTCATGCGGCTCCTGCATGAACTTGAAAACTGTGCCAACTGCATATGAGAGGTCTGGTCTAGAGTGGGTGAGATAAAAAAAGATCCCCACTAGCTGTCTATACAGTGTGTTATCAACCAGTGGACTCTCCCCACCATCCTCAATTTTGACTTCTTATAGGAAAGGAGTTGGAGAAGACTTGCAGTCTGTCATGTGAAATATCTCAAGAAGATCTCGTGCATACTTGGCCTGAGAGAGTTTGATGCCTGATGCATACTAACTGATCTCGAGTCCAAGGAAGAAGTGTAGAGGACCCATGTCTATCATAAAAAACCTATCATGTAGAATCCTCTTGACTGCAACAATCGCTGAAGTCGAGCAACCGGTGATCAAAAAATCATCAACATACAGAACTAAAAGTAGAAGTGAATCAGCCATCCTTAGCATGTAGACATTCGAGTCTGATTTACAACATACAAAGTTCTATGACAATAGGTAGGATTCCATATTGGCATACCATGCTCTCAGAGCCTGCTTGAGGGCATATAGGGACTTCTTCAGTCGACAGACCAAAGATGAGTCATGTATAAATCCCTGGGGCTGCTCCATGTATATCTCCTTAGACAGATTATCATGAAGAAATGCATTCTTCACATCCATATGATGGAATTCCCCTCCTTTGGTTGTCGCAATGGCAAGTGCCAATCATATGGAATCCATATTCACTATTGGAGCGAAGGTCTCATCATAGTCAATACCATGAACCTGTTGAAAGCCTTTGGCAACAAGCCTGGCTTTGTATCTACTAATATGTCCATCTTCTGTGCTCTTGGTCATGTAGACCCATTTGCATCTGACAATTTTCCTCCTAGAAGGAAGGGGAACTGAATCCCAAGTCTGGTTCTCGAGGAGGGAGTTGTACTCCTCCTGCATGGTGGATTCCCAAAAGGGATTTCCAGCAGCCTCTCCATAAGACTGTGGATATGAAGACTGAACTAAGAAAATATGTCTGGAGGGCAATAGTTCAGTGGCAGTGAGTGCAACAAGAGGCTCCTCGAAATCAGATTGATTCCTCCTAGTATCGGCTGGATCACCAACAAGATCCCCTGCATCCTGAAGAGTAGTATGTTCCCACTTGGGCCTCTGCTCTGGCTATGCAACTGCATCTGGATGCTCTGACTCTGAATCTGACTGTACTAACTTTGAATCTGAATCATCTGAGTCCTCTGACTCAAAAATCTCATCTGAAGAAGAGTCAGCATGTGCATGCTCATCATCTTGGACAGGTCGAAGAATGAAGGTGTTTGCATGCGGCTGCTAAGGTGCATGCGATACACTTTCCTTGAATTGGACACTTTTCTCAATGATGAGTCGGTCTGAGGAAATATCAATAAGCCTATATCACTTCACACCGTTGGGGTATCCAACAAAAATTCACTCAGTGCTCTATGGATCAAGTTCCTTCCTCTTTTCAAAGGGAATCTGGGCCCATGTGCGTGAACCAAAAATGCAAAAGTGGGACACTTCCGGTTTGAGGCTGCTCCAAGCCTCATAGGGGGTATTATCCTTGATAGATCTATGGGGAGATCTGTTTTGGATGTATGTTGCACAATTAAGTGCTTCGATCCATAGTCTATGTGGTAGTGGCTTTGCATGCAACATGCAATATGCCATCTCCTTTAGAGATCTATTTTTCCGCTCAACAACTCTGTTTTGCTGCAAAGTATAGGGAACTGTATGCTGTAACTCAATCCCTGCCTCATGGAAAAGATTGTGGATCTCATGATTCACATACTCTCCCCCATTATCAGTTCAAAGGAATTTGATCTTCTTTCTGGATTGTGTCTCAACCAAGGCTTTGAAATCTTTGAGGTGTTGAAAGACCTCTGATTTTTTACTAAGAAAGTAGATCCAAGTAAAACGTGAGAAATCATCATAAAAAATGAGAACAAACCTCACTTTGTTGATGGATGGATGTGGAAAAGAACCCATAATCTCACTGTGGATCATATCTAAAGTTTCGGAAGCTCGCTGAGACTTTCCTTTGTCGAATTTCTCTTGAGGGTGTTTTCCGAGAACACATCCCTCACATACTCCCTTGGAGAAATGGATGTTTGGTAGACTATCAACCAATATGTGCTTGCTAAGATATTGCATGTATCTGAAATTTAAATGTCCAAACCTTTCGTGCCATATCCTACTACTTACATCAACATGAGTAACAAGTAAAGCATAATCATGTTCAATGAATTCAGAAAATGTATACAATCTAGATTGATGATTTACCTCACCGGTAGCAACCCTGGAGTTGGTTTTCATGTCGTAGATGTCCACGGAATTTGGAGTGAATATGAATTTCTTTCCAGTGATGTAATTCATCATCTGATACACAGGGAGTAGGTTGACAGAAAGTTTGGGAACATGCAACACATTCTCGAAGATTCCGTTGGTGAGTTCAATCCTTCCTTTGTCAGTGACTTCAACAAAAAAGTTGTCCCCCTTTAGAATAGGAGGACCTTTGCATGCATCCAATGAAGAATAGACTGCTTATGAGGAAACCATGTGATGTGATGCTCCTGGATCTACGATCCAAGCATCGAGAGAGGAGTTGATTGCAATCAAGGCATGGCTAGAATTTCGTTTCTTGGAATTTAGATCTTCTGGCTTCTTCTTCTTGGCACCCTCGAGGATGTGATCTCCAAGGTTTTTTTGTTGAAGTATTTGAGACATCATATCTATTTTTTTTTTCATGCATGAAGATTCCAAATGGAATCCTTTGTGACAATACAAGCATTTCTCCCCTTTTCTCCCCTTTTCCCCTTTGGATATAGAGGCATCGGTGAAGGGTTTTGTGTACCTTTCCTTCTTCGTATGTGCATGAGATTTCTGCTTATCTTTATATTTATGATATTTGTGTCTGCCATCATACACAGTGAGTGCATGCACCCTTGGGCCTTTTATTGTGCCCATGTTGATGAGCTTGCTTTTCTCTTGTGTTAGGGATTCGATAAATTCCTTAAGAGAAGGCATCTTCCAGGTGGATCCAGAGGAAAATCTGACAGTATGGAATGTAGATATGAATACAAAGAATTAAGGACCAATCTTGGAGAGAATGGTGAGAAGCATTTTTTTCTCCTCCTTCGATTTATCAACCCCGCAAACTTTGAGTTGCAACAGTAAATCCTTGAATTTTGTAAAGAAATATTGGATATTCTCGAATCTTTTTGGATCCAATGTGAGCAGCTCCACCTCCAACATGTGTCCCCTCATCTCATCCTGTTGTCCAAATATCCCTTCCAAGGTGTTCTAGGCTTCATTGGGAGTCTTACAGGAAGATATGTGAAAAGGGGGATCAAGAGAAATAATACTGCAAATTGTTTTGAGTGCCTCATCCATGCGATTTAAGTACTTGGATTTTTCTATGGCTGAAGTCAGTTTTGTATCTGTATTCAAGGTTAACCTATACAACCCTCTGGTTCAGAGATGTATGGCCATTTTCTCCTTCCATGCAAAATAGTTGTAAGGTGTAAGAATGAATTCTTTTTGGAAATCCATCTTTCTGTTGTCTTAAATATTTTGTACCTGCAAATTTTTTTGGTGTAGCTTTTGCTTAGCAGTCCGTCAACTATGATACCATGTAAATGTGTTGAAACTGCACAAAACAAATCTAGATAAACAATGATACACACATTTGTAGAGATAATTTGAGAAAGAAGAAGGAGATAAAGAATGAAATAATTCTCATTAACCGTTATGAATAATGAATAATTTACACATGATATACTCTGTATAACTCAATGAGTGTGCACTGGAGGAGAACCAATGCACCATAGTGGTGCTATAGAGTGATACAGACACACACCAGTAGTTACGGGAGTGAACTACCACCTAGGCTAGTCTCTTAGGCAGTTACAGTAGTGAACTGCCACCTAGTTGAGTTAACTAGTAAACTAGTCTTCAGTTAATTGACTGAACAAAGAGTAGTGAGGAGTTAACTCAGGAAATTAAGGGTAATGCGCCAGTCTGGTGATGATCCCAAGGCAAGTGTGCATTATCTGGTGATGATCCCAATGTTTCATGGTGACAAAACCAATGCAACATCTAAACTCAACTCAAATAGTCAAACTGAAGTGTCAACTGAAAGAGAATATTCTCCAGGTGGAATATTCTCCCCTAAAATATAGGAGTCTCGATAATGACTAATTATGACTAATAAACAAGGAAAAACCTTAGGAAAAATAAATCCTAAGTGTGTGTGAAGTAAATCCAACACTATTGAATAATGAAATAGGCTGAAATTGTAAAACTGCAGAACTAAAACATTGGCTCGAATAGTGGTAGCTATCTCTGAGAAGAGATGTGGCTGCTACGCGCATATGTATGAGAAGAATGAATTACAATGAGGCTCTAGAGGCCTTTTTTATATTACTCATTAATGCAAAAACCTTAAACATCCAAAAACCTAACCCTAGGAGGTTAAACGTCAAAAGTCATGTGGGCCTCTATGGGCAAGTTGGTACGCCAACTTCCTGGGTTCGTAACTTTTGCATACGACCTCCATTTTATGTGCATGATAGCCCATTGGAAATATCTTTAAGAGAACTACAGATTTTGCCTTCAAAATCTAACTCTATCTATAGTTTGACTATGGCGAGCCAAAAAAACATTGGTTGTGCCTCCAAAATGACTCTGGAAGTACATCAAGATGTGCTGACATGAAAACATACAAAATAAGCCAGTTGGATTAGGTGAGAGGCCACTAATATCCACCTGGAAGATGTGTAGGGCTTAAGACAACCCCAAAAGTGTAGAACCCACAATTACAAAGAAGTAAAAAAGAACGTGTTGAACTAAAAATGGACAAGAGGAGCTAGTTGGAATAGGTGGGTGGCCACCAATATCCAACTGGATCAAGGAGATTGTGTGGCTTAGGAAAATACTTGAAGATTTGTACGAGAAATAGGTGAATTATACTCCTCTTATAGCTGAAAATATTTTTGTAATCAATTTGACCAAGAATCTCAGATTACATGACCAAACCAAGCACACCAACACAAAGTACCACCTGATTCGATATCATGTAGAGGTCAAGACTATTCTCTTGAGACATTGTTCCACAAATTGCAGAAATATTCACCAAAGTGTTTGGAAGGGAAAAATTTGAAACATTTAGAATGATTTTTGGACTCACAAACACCCCTCCGGATTAAGGGGCATAATGTTAGATACCTAATCCTTAGGGATTGTGCTTCTTTGTAAATATTATTGTAAATATTATTTAGGAGAAATATGAAGAGTTGTAGGTGAATATAAAGAGTCATTCATACCTATTGGAAGATGAAACCAAAGGTCATCTAAACTTGTAGTTATAAATGTCTCGCATTAATGAAATTCAATTAAGTGTGGAGTTAATTATTTATATTCCCATACTAGGTCCAATATTTTTCCCATACCTGGCTCGATAGTTTGACCTGGAAGCATAGAGGCACCCCCATAGGTGAAGCAAAGATATTTTTATATTCCTATACAATCTTTTCCACCTGCTTCTATTTTGCAGAGAAGCTCGGTGTTGAGGTGGTAGTGGTCATACTGAACTTCTATTCACCTTCTGACCAAACCATGAAGAGGACAAATTTTCCAATATGAGAGATTACCTTTTGGCGCTTCTTTGCTGAGATAAAGGAAAATTTAGTAGTCAAAACAAGGCCTCGACTTGTAAACAAGGTGACATTTTTGCATATAGGGTTGTCCTAAATGATCATATAAAACTTCAACTCGGGAAACATCACATAGTATCTCATCCTTGAAGGGAATAATTCCATATGATAGGTGACATTGTTGGTAGACGCAGGGGTCTCATCCCTAGCTCAACCAACCGATGGTGTATGGTTGTGGGTGTGGCGTTGTTGACAACTTCAATCTCTTGATGAAATCAATTGAGATTAGGTTCTTTTGGCTACCACTGTCAACAATGAAATGTAGTGGAGTCCCCTTCATCCATATTTGTGAATGGAAGAGGTGTCTCCCATCCCCATGATCTAACTATTCTGGTTGGATATTTACAATTGCAATGGTAGCATTGGGTTCTGTGACAATGCTTTTATTTTCCTTATCCTACATTGAATCATCGTTTGAGCGAGAGTCTTATTATTTTTCTTTCATCTCCGCCAACATTGATTATTTTGAGCGACATTCATCAGTGTTGTGCCGTGGGATTTTGTGGAACTCACAACACTTTCCAGTGTCCTTATTTGACTTCCTTTTACCCTTCTTTGCCTATGGGTTGGATTGGTTGTCTTGAGGTTGGTTATCCTTTCTATGTTCTTTGTTTCATGAGTTAGGGATAACTTTTTCATGCTTCTATTGTTGATTATTTATAGACCCAAGCTCCCTCTTATTCCTCTACTTAAATTTCTGCTCGATTTTGACAAAATATTGATAAGCGATTCCCAGTCTTTGTTAGGATGTACCTATGTAGGCCACTGCGGTACTTCAAAAATAGGTGCTACTCGGAGTCTTTGATACCCAAATTTGAGTGCAAGGTATGTAATATATTGGTCTACTTTGGCACCATCTGGTCTCTCTCCTGACACAGAGTTGTTCATATCGTGTACTGGTCATCATAATTTCTAATAGGTTAGAATTCCTCCTTGAAGGAATAAAACAAATCCACCCAAGTGGGTTATATCCTAAATTTTGTAGACTCATCTCCATCATGTCTCTCCTAGTAACTTTCCCACCAATATTTGACATGGGGAAGTGCCTTAAGGAGTGCAAAGGTGATATTTTTTATGTCCATTTTTTTTAACAGAGTAGTAACCCTCTGACAAATTTAACCATTTATCCAAAGCATCTGCATATACCTTGCCTTCAAATAAATGAATGTCAAAGTTAAATTGTACCTTGAAGGGTGTTCCACCTTTGAAATGATTTCCTTTTGAAGGTGTCTCAGTCGCCGTTGGAAGTCATTGAAGGATTTGGGGGAAATTTTCCATCTCTTGTTCCTCTCTTGTGTGAGGGATTCCTTGAGAAACAACTTGATAGGATATCCTACTCCTTCATATCTATTTTCATCCACCATGGGAGCCCGCTTGGGCCAATGAGGTTCCCCAAGTGAAATTAGTTTGAGACCCAACTCTCTATATCTTGATATCATAAGAGACATGCATTAAAAAACAATAAAGAGCAGTCTGTTTTGAGACCACTGATCTAGATTGCAATATTTATGTGTGTGTGTTTCCATTCATATTGATCCATATTATTTTCGGCACGAAATGAGAGCAGAGATATAATAAATAAATGAACATAGATATCTCGGATATCCAATAATATAACATAAATGTATCAAATATGAAACCATAAACACAGAGATACAATAATACACATTTTTTTTATTAATGAGCAAAAATGTTCAAAGACTGTAAAAATATAGAGTGAAAGACTCGTTAGAATGGTGACATCTTATCTCTGAAAAGAGATGTCTCTACTACTCGCATTCGCAAGAAGATGATTGTTTTTTTTTGGCAATGAGGCTCCAAAGGCCTTTTTATCATAAAGAAAATCCAAAACCCTAACCTCGGAAGATGAAAAGCCAATAGTTTTGTGGACCCTGTTTTGGGTAGTTTGGTGTATCAACTTCTCGGGGGCATAACTTTGGCATACGATCTCCGTTTGGGGTGCACGATAGCTCGTTGGAAAGGTATCATCAAGGATATTTATTTTGGGGGATAAATTAGAGACTTCGGCTATCATTGAGAAGAATGATCCCGAAAAATCTTCATTTAGGCCCTCAAAATGGCACCGGAAGTTAAAAACTGTTAAAAATAGTAAATTACCAAAATTGCCAGAAAACGGTTTTGAGTTAGTTGGAAAAGTTGGGTGGTCACTGATATCCACATAGATCAATCCTCCCTCCTTAGGAATTAATGGTCTTCATTGTATTGAGTGCCTGAGGGAGAGGGAAAAGTGTTTGTTGAATCTGCATCTTGATGAGCTGCTTTCCTTGTTGGAGAAGTTGCGTTGCTTAGTTTGTTGAAAGTTGTCATGAATCTGTGGCTGGAAGGGTTGGACCTTTTTAACCAGTCTGTCTACATGAGATGCATGTGTGCAGAAGGAATCTTTACACTTTGCTACAATCTTGTCGACCTTCTTTTGTGTTGATTAAGGTTGGTTGTCATTGATGTCAACCCTTGAAGAAAGACCCATAGCACAAAGGTTTGGGTAATGGGCCCAATAGTGTTTGATGTAAATATGACTCATTATTTTTTTTTCATGGTTGATAAGAAGTAAATATGGATGCACTCCAAAGTGGTCCCCTTATGGTGAAAGCCCTCACGGGAAGATGCTTTATGGAGTAAGAGAACCCATGCTTAATTGTGGAATAATGAGATGAAGGAAAGTGAATTTGTCAGGGAAAATATCCTATATGGATATTTCTTTTCATGTAATTTTCGGTGGTATGTGGAACGTCACATAATTCCTCACGGTTAGAGAGTTATGGCCATGAGAAGTTGGAGACCCCAAGCTTGGGTAATGGACCCAAGTTTGTTTGATGGGTAATGGTATGAGTTATGATATATTTTCAGATAATACTATTCTATATGGATAGTACATGTCATTCCATTTCTGGTGGTATGTAGAACGTCACATAACTCCTCACGGTTTGAGA
>ML799610.1:274020-291668 GCA_009831015.1 Picea engelmannii
CATTACAGGTTCAAAGTTATGATTACTTCAAGTTAGGGTTGTTGACTAATCCAAAACTAGGCATGTGAGACTAAAGAAAAGTTTGATGAAAATGCTAGTCTCTTGTTTTTAAAGTTAAAGAAGGTTTGCAGGAATGTGATCATGTACACCAGGTCTATTATAGAGCTACAAATCAGATTTGGATGATAAAATTGATGAGGGCTTTTGGTTGAGGTACATGTTGAGTACATGGTTGAGACAAGTAGTTGGTGAGTTGGCACACATACATGAGGTGTATAGTTGATGATGTTGGTACATATTGATGAGTCATAGTTGACGAGTAGTTGACACATGATTGGTACATACTTGGCACATGGTTGGATGCACTTGTTTATGGTATAGGTTGATTACAGGTTGGTGCATGGTTGATGCACTTGTTTATGGTACAGGTTGATTACAGGTTGGTGCATGGTTGATGCACTTGTTTATGGTACAGGTTGATTACAGGTTGGTGCATGGTTGATGCACTTGTTTATGGTACATGTTGATTACAGGTTGGTGCATGGTTGATGCACTTTTTTGTGGTACAGGTTGAGGTACAGGTTGATGCATGGTTGATGCATTGTTCAGATTTATTGCTACAGGTTTACAGTGGTATATCTCACAGTGATAGTGTGACAGTGGTTCCATCATTCTACTTCTACTTCAGGGTGGCAGGACGGGGCAAGGACAGGTGGTTTTAGCCACCTTCTGGTTGTAGCCAGAGAACAGTGGGGGTTGTAGCCTCCTTCTGGTTGTAGCCAGAGATTTGGGGAGTTGGAGCTTCCCTTCAGGTTGTAGCCTGAGAAACTAGGGGGTTGGAGCCTGCTTCCAGTTGTAGCTAGAAAACAAAAGAAGTTGGTGCTTCCAATGAATGTAATTCTTCAAGACATATAAGAAAAATCATTCCGTGGTTTTCTCCAGATTTGGGTTTCCACGTAAAAAACTGGTGTACTGTGTATTGTGTATGTGTGTGATTGTTTATTTATTACTGCTCATTATTGGATAATAATTCTACATTGATATAACATTTGAAGAAAAAGGATTATAATTACGTTATTATTGATTCACCCCCCCTCTCAGTAATCCAACATTTTGTTGGATAGAAGGTGTTTGGAATGAGGTTGCAGTGGTGTTCTTATGTTCACGCTTTGAACAAACTATGAAGAAGATGATTTTTTTAGTATGAGATACTACCTTGCAACATTGTTTAGGTGGGACAATAGTCGAAATTACCTCTCGTATCCTGTAGAGATGACCCCCTAGAGTAACAATGACACTACGAGGTTGAGACTCATAAATAACATGGTGCTTCCACATATATGGTTGGCCCAAGAGAACATTGTAGACATCTAGGGGGAAACATCAGATAATACCTCATCCTTGAATGGATGGATGCCGTATGACAATCGACACTGTTGGTTGACACGAAGATCTCGTCTCTTGTGAAGCCACCCAATGTTGTATGGCTATAGGTGTGGTGTTGTCGAAAATCCCAACTATTTGACAACCTCTACTGAGATGAGGTTCTTTGGGCTTCCTCTATCAACAATAAAATGCAGTGGGGTCCCCTTCACCCACATCTATGAATGAAAAAGGCACTCCCCCTCTTCAAAATTTGTTGGTTCTTCTGGTTGAATTTTTGCGGTCACGACAATAGCAGTGGGGTCTGTGTCGATGATTTGTCTTCTATTAGTATTTTCATAATCAAATTATGAATCAGGGTTCTGCTCCTTGTCTTTTATCTCTGCCACCAATGATTGTTTTGAGCAACATTCATCGGTATTGTGTGAGGGGATTTTGTGGAAATCGCACCATTTTCTAGTGTCCTTCTTCATCTTTCTGTGACCCTTCTTTTCCTGTGGATTGGAATGGTTTTCGGGAGACTGTTTGTTAGGGCCGTATTTATCATACTTTGGTTGTTTCAGATTTGCAGACTCGAACTCTTGTTTCTTTTTGTGCTTAAATTTCTTCTCGATTTTAACAACATATCAATAAGTAGCACCGAGTGATGAGATGTCCAAAAATTCCATTTCAGTTTGGATGTATCTGTGTAGAGCCCCATGGTATTTATAACCAAATTTCATTCGAAGTGTTTGATACCCAGTTTGGTGCACAAGGTATGTAAGGTATTGGTGAACTCCGAAACTGCTTGGCCCCTCTCTTGCCACGGTGTGGTCCATCTCATGTATTGGTCCTCATAGTTGCCAACAGGGTAATATTGTTCCTTTACTGCATCCACAAAAAAATCCCAAGTGGGCTCGGCCCCATATATTCCAGACTCCTCTGTGGAACTTTTCTCCCAGTAAGTTTCCCATCAATGTTTGACACGGGGGAGATCTTTAAGGAGTGTGAAGGTTATATTTTCCCTATCGGAGAAATTATGAACAGAGAAATAACCTTCTAGCAGATTTAACCATTTTTCTAGGGCATTTGTATCTAATTGTCCTTCAAATATGGGAATATCAAAATTAAATTGTACCTTGAAATGCGAGGTGCCTCCAAAGTGACCACTTGATGAAGATGCACATGTTGTTATCGGCAGGTGTTGAAGGATGTGGGAAAAATTCTCCATCATTTCGTCCCTATGTCACATGAGAGATTGCTCAAACAACAGATTAATAGAATCATCTTCTTTGTCATTTTTCTTTTCTTCTACCATGGAGGGTTTCTTGGGCGTGCAAGAGCGATTGTCCTCAAGAAAGACAAGCTCAAGACCAAACTTGCTATACTCAGACCTCGTTGGGGACATGCACTGAAAAACGATGAAGAGCAACCTGCTCTAATACTACTGATCCAGAATATATTTGCAGAACAAAATGAATAAAGATTATTATCAAAAGATGCTTAACACAGAATAACATATATACAGTAAAACTGGTTTCTATTCAATAAGGAAATAAGATGGAACTATAAAATGCAGCATAAACATGCTTGCTAGAATGGTGGCAGCTTATCTCTGAGAAGAGATGCGATGACTACACTCATTCGCAAGAAGATGATTGTTTTTTTTTTTGCAATGATGCTCCAAAGGCCTTTTTATCATAAATAAAATCCAAAACCATAACCCTAGAAGATGAAAAGCCAACAGTTTTGTGTACCTTGTTTTGGGTAGTTTGGTGTATCAACTTCCCGGGGGCATAATTTTGGCATACAATCTCTGTTTGAGGCGCACGATGGGTCATTGGAAAGGTATCATCAAGGAGATTCATTTTGGGGGATAAATAAGAGCCTTTGGCTATAATTGAGAAGCTCGATCCCGAAAAATCTGCATTTAGGCCCTAGAAATTAAAAACTGCTAAAAATAGTAAATTACCAAAATTGCTAGAAAACTGTTTTGAGCCAGTTGCAAAAGGTGGGTCTCCACCGATATACACTTGGATCACATATTCCCGCCTTTATTTTTTTTATCTATGCATAGTGAGAACCAAATTCTATTAATAAATGAAATAGGAAAAAAATGTGAAATGCAAAGAAATACAAACTACCTAGAATGGTGGTAGATTATCTCTAAAGATAGAGGTTTCGACTATGCT
Source organism: Picea engelmannii (assembly GCA_009831015.1). Classification (NCBI taxonomy): domain Eukaryota; kingdom Viridiplantae; phylum Streptophyta; class Pinopsida; order Pinales; family Pinaceae; genus Picea; species Picea engelmannii. Next base: position 277,575 of record ML799610.1, read on the forward strand.
CATTTTCTAGATGATCATTACAAGAGATCAAAATGATATTTGAACATAAATTACTAAACTATAAGAGGAAAAAACCATAAATATCCAAAACCCTAACCCTAGGAGATGAAGTGGCCACAAGGAATGTGGGTCACAAGGAGTTTAGTTGATAAATCAACTTCTTGGGGTTGCAACTTATGCATACAAACTCCATTTGGGGTGCACAATATCCCATTGGAAATATATTGATGAGAAGACAAAATTGGGTTAAGGACTATGCATGCCATGACAAACCTAATATGTTACAAGGAGAAAAAACATTGTTTAGGGCCTAACAAACCCACCAAAAGTTCAAGACTTGAAAATTTTCCAATATGGGGAACCATTATGAGTTAATGGAAGAAGTGGGTGGCCATTGATATCCACTTGAATCAATTGTCCCCCCTATTATCATTCTATAATTTTATGTGGATGTGAAAGTTAAACACAGAGGTAACTTTTTCAAACCACCTTGGGATGGAAACTGACCTTTCCAACCAGAGAGGGCTCTCTCGCTAAAATTATAGCACAACATCTAGATCTGCAGGTAAAGACAAAATTTGTATGATGTAGTGGTAGGATTAAGTGAAACACCCATTGGGCATGGAGTCATAATAAAGATAGGTCAAATAAAAGATTTCATAATTGGTTGATATGAACAAATGTACTTCATAGGCTAGGTAGCTAGCAATCTGTCAGTCATCATATGCATTATAGTATGGTGGTGAGAAGAAAATAACACATCAATTATAACATAGCACCAAGCAGTGGATGAGTTATGTCACAATATCAAAAGACTAATGTAAGAAAATTGAATATGAGATAAAGATCATCAACAATGAATTATTTATATATAATCATTCACACTAGAATAGAAGAATAAACATAATGATGAACAAGATTGAAAAGATTCACAAAGAAAACATACTACAAATCACTAACACAAGAATATCCGAGACAAAATGTCCAAAAAATATGCTCAAAATATGTCCTCCTGGGTAGACTAGATCATGAACCTCACCTCCTCGGCCTTCTTCTCGATCCTTATCAATGGAGTTCCTTCACACCCTTTCTCCCCCTCTAGAGGAATTAGGCAGGGGGACCCCCTCTCCCCTTTCCTCTTCATCATATTGGTTGAAGGCCTTAGTTGCTCCATTCAGGCTGTGGTAGCAAATAGAACGATAAAAGGGCTTCCCCTGCATGGCATCAACCCCCTGATCTCATACAACCAATTCATGGGTGATACTCTGATGATGGGTTCCCCCACAGTCCAAGAGGCCCATACTTTTCTCTCTATCATCCACACCTTCTGTGAGGTCTTGAGGATGGACATAAACAAGGACAAATCCCAGATCTTCTTTTTCAACACTTCAGAGTCGATTCAGCTCCATATCTCTTATATTTTGAGTTTCATTCGAAGCTCCCTTCCGTCCAAGTACCTCGACATCCCCCTCCTAGATAAATCCCTCAGAAACAGCTCTTGGGAAAGCCTCCTCACTTCCTTTTTGAAAAGACTCTCCTCCTGGACCTATCGAGCTCTCAACCTCCCCAATTTCCTCATCCTCCTTAGATCAATCCTACAAGCTCTACCTGTCTATGATTTCTCAACTCTCGCGTCCCCAAACTTCATTCTTAATTCCATAAAATCCCTACAAAGAAACTTTCTCTGGCAGGGACTCAAAGCGGGGAAGAAATTTTCTCTGATTAGCTGGGAAAAGCTATGTCATCCTAAGCCTCAAGGGGGTCTAGGAATCAGAGATCCCTCTACTCTGAATAACGTACTCAGAGCCAAGATCTGGTGGAGATGGTTGAAGAGACCTCGGGACCTCTAGGCTAGGCTTTGGAAAAGGAAGTATATTCCCAACACAACAGAAAGAAGCCTCATTCTCTGGAACAAAGATACCCTAGGATCCCTAATTTTGACAACTTCTAGGAAAAATTGCCACCTCGTAGTCAATCACGCTTTCTGGGAAATCCGGAATAGTTAGACATCCCTTTTCTAGAATTTTTCTTGGCAGCAGCTCCCGATTTTAGCGCGGGAGGATTGGGCCGTTACCTTTTGTCCCCCAACAATTCAAGCAAGTCTGACAAGAGTGGCAGATTACTAGAGGGTCAACCCCATGAATGTTGTATGGATATGATGGAAGTCCAATAAAGAGTACCTACACGTCGAAGCATGGGTGGACCTTCAACCTTGGTACACCATGATCAACGAACGAAAAATTCTTATCTTGCAAGGTGAGGACATCCTATGATAGGGAAGATCTCCAAGGGGGAATTTTAACATCAAATAGGCTTACGCCATAAAGGCCAATCTCAATCCCCCTCCCCCAAGGGAAGTCTAGCGTAAAATTTGGTCTCTAAAACACTAGCCAAAAATTAGCATATTCCTTTGGTTGGTGGCACATGGAAGTGTTAGTGTTCATGGAAACCTACATATGAGATCTAGCTAAAGCAAGTACAAACAAAGATTATCAATAAAGGAAGAGAGATTCAATATGGAAGAATGAGAAAATATATTCACACTACTCCAATGAGCTGATGATTGATACATAGATCATGATCAATATGATACAATGAATGAGTGGAATACACTCATATATAGGGTAGAGCATTCCATAATTAAAAAAAACAATCAAGCAGTTATCTTTCCTTAGGAATGCATGCATGCATAATAGTTATTGTAAAAATAGAAATTCTAAATAGAAATAGTCAGTTAACTCCCACTGAACTAGTGTGTCGAAAATATAAATTTCTTCAACACCCCCCCTGAACATCACTATGGAGTAAAAAATGAGTCCCGGCTATTAGGCCATTTTAGGTACTCATGTACAATGCAACTAATGAACACTGAATAAAATTGAGGAAAGAGGGAAAACCACGTGGGAACAAACCCCCCCTCAAAATATAATGTATCAAAAGAAGAAATATTAGCTGCTAGACAACTGTGTTCTTCACTGCAAGACGATCCCGCAAAGTCTGAAACTTTTGATCATTGAATGTCTTCATGAAGATGTAGAAATATTTATGGATCTGATGAAGTCCTTTGGCAACTTGTCGAACCTTGCACTTCTTGATCCTATGGACCCATATGCACCTGAAAATATTCATTTCTGGTGGACATGGAATTAGATTCCAATTTTGGTTCTATAGGAGTGAGTCATACTCCTTATGCATGGTTGCTTTCTATAATGGATTTCCCACAAACCTATTGTAGTTCTATGGATCAATAGATTGAACCATATAGCAATGCATGGGCATCACAGGTTTTGAAGCTGAAAGTACATGAGAAGGCTCTTCATGATGAGATCGAGTCATCCTTGAATCCAATGGATTCCATGCAAGGTTGCATGCTACCTAAAGTGTGGTATGTGCCTTCTTGGGCATCTGTTGAATCTTCGGTGTTGTCTTCTTATCTGTTGTACTACCTGCTTATTTCCATGTATAGAATCTGAGTGCATGGAATCATCTCTAATGTCTGAAACTGATGGAAGAACAAGAGTATATGCATGTTGCACTAGAGGTGCATGCAAAGTAGTCTCCTTATGTGTAAGTAGAATAGAGGAGTCATCGTCAGAAAACTTAGTGAATTTATACAACCTTGAATTGTGATCCACCTTGTTATCACTCCAGGAAACTCTCCTAGGCTGTAAGTCAGAGATGCCTAGTAACTCAATCTTTTTGGAAACTATTTTCTTAATAATTGATTTAGTTTTTGTATCAAGATGAATATCTAGGGGCTAGACTGTGTCTTTAAGACTGTCTAGTAATATCAAATATCACAAGGCCTTCTAAGAATGCAATCAGGCAAGGGTTGATCAAATAGAACAGAAGATAGTTGTTGAACCAGATTATACTCATATAAAACAATAAGCACAATGGGTTTAAAAACTAAGGAAATAACTTATGATTCTTAACTTAATCAATCAATTAGTGAGATATCAGTCACATGTATATTGAATAAGCGTCAATAAATAAATCATTCACTCATAAGATATCATAGAATAGAAAAGAAAGGTCTGAAAACACAGATGAAGGAAGCTTGCAATGTTTCATATATTAAGAATGAGTCTCCTTTACAGTAGCAGCATATAGAACCCAAAATCGAACCTCTAGTTCATATTCTATCCTTAGCTTTATAGCTTTACAAAGCAGTTCTGAGATCCTGAAAACAAGGATCAAATATACTAAAGATAGTAAATCAAAATTTAGTTGCAAAAGATGTGGGATGATCCCCAAAAATGAGGTCAATCCCAGATTTCATGGTCTTCCTCTCTTGTTGAGTGTTGGTGTAGTGCAATATAGTCTCCCAAGGCTGACTGATGACTCTTCCAAGAGATAAAATTTGAATTTGTTGAGGTGTGCCAAAATCCCTATATTTTTTCCTTTGAAAAATGTACCAAACTTGATTAAAACACCTCTTCTTTGCCTTATCCATCAAAGTAACCATTGGATCTGACTTGATAATTCACCACCTGTCTATTCCAAGAGGTTTCATCTCATTCTGATTTGAAAATTCCTTATATGGGCGAAATTTCAAGTATTCTGGTCATTACAGGCTTTCGGTGGTTAACATAGAAGACTTATGGGTGGATTAACTACCGAAAGCACTGCTTTTGATGGTTAATGAACAGTCGTCCTGTTCGCCTAAACCACCGAAAAGGAAGGTTTTACAGAAATAAATTGCCTTGGGAAAAATCAAATTTCTCAGTCAAGGAGAGTCTGTTTTGCATGCTTAAATAGTCAATCGACATCTACAAATCCTAATATTTCCAATGGTTCTTTCAAATCTTCATTTGGAGTCTGGGAATCTAGTCAAATATTCCCTACAAGATTAGGCATCATTCTTTCAAAAATGCCAGTGCATTTTTTATCGCTAACATCTGGCTCCAACTGGGATGGATACCTCCCTGTGAGGTCTCCAAGAACCTAGCAGACCATGTGCCTTTAGTATTGGGCCATGGAAACATTCATCCTTTTCAATCCTAGCAATGTTTACAAACTGCAAGATCCCTTAAAGTTCTATTTCTGAAAACTCTGCCACTTGTCTTCGGAGCTGCTGCCACTTGTATTTTGCTAAATTAAAATCTACATATTGTTCCCTCAATCTTGAACAAATTATATCACAAGCATCTTAAGGATTTACCTTCAATTTGTTGCTTTCAAGACTCAAAGATATTACGTGCCAAATATATCCTAGAAATGTGGAATTTGGGCAAAATTTTGAGTGATCTGGTTAAAACAACTTTCGGTGGTTAACTGTATCTAGAATTTGGCACCTTATCCACCGAAAGTACTCTGTTTTTGTGGTTAATGAGCACACACAGGCTCGCCTAAACCACTAAAAACAGAAACTTACCCAAAAATCAAAATTTGATGAATCTCGATTACCTGCAAGAGTACACAGACCTCAGGGCTTGCTAGACGAAGCTCTTCTCTCTCTTACTAGACTTAGGTGTGACTGTCCTCCTATTCCCACAGTTGTAGTTCTAGATGAAAATGTTGTGTTCTGCCCTACCATTGGCTGAAGTATTTATTTGATGCATTTGAATCAAATTGCATTTCTGAGGTCTGTTTGTCGTCACTCTGATTACCAGAGCTTGATTTGGTAACCCAATTACACTGAATCGGTCTACTCCCAAGAGTTTTTCCTATCATCTGATTTATTGCATTATCAACATCCTGCTAATTTCTAAAGGAAACAAAGACAAATCCTCTTGTCCTACCAGATTTTTGATCCCACCTAACCCTTGCATCTGAACAAAATAGAAAAACAATCAAAGAGAGTTGCATCTGTAAACTCTGGGCTGAGATCATCGACAAAAATGCTATAGTGACATGTTGTGTCTTTTATTTGTCTTGCAATTGCCATGGCTGCAAGGTGATCTGACCAAGTTAACTCTGCGATCAGAGTGGTTGATCCATAGTGAAATACTGATTTATCTTATTGGCTTTAGATACAGTAGGTTCAGCAGATGATTGTGCTATCTCTCGATGCGCCTCCAAGTACCAAACACCATCAACCTTAGCCCTTAAAGAAGATCCTGACTTTGCCATAATTAACTGCTGATGTGTCCCTCAAACCCAGGGATTATGCGTGTAATTGATGAACATATAGATCTAGAGTCAAAGCGTGTGACTCAACCATAGTTATGTTTCCTGCTGGTCAAGAATGATGGCTTCAACACCATTCTCAAGTTTGGAGGTGTCTCAACTGTCTTGACACTTGCATTCTGCTGCAACTTGTAGTCTTCACACATCCAGTCACTTTCAGACACCTCGTCTAACATACTTGGCATGCAGTAAGTGTGTTCGACACCATCATTACACATGCTACAACAAGCATCTCTTCATAACCTGTGTCCCCACAAATATCACATACTTTAACATTGTCCTTGTTGGGTATGTGTTATATTCTTTGCACGAGACGGAGTGTTATATTCTTTCTGGGCCGACATATTTCCACTGGGCCAACATATTTCCGGGACCACATGATATTAGGTGGTTTTTCGGCACATGGTTTTTTCCGATGGTTTTCTATTTCCGGTTAAGGAATTAGGGTTTTGGACTAGTCCAGGTCATTGGGTTAGGGTTTTGGATGCCGCTGGCTCCTATATGTATATTGTATTGTAAAAAATGTAACACAATGTATGAATATAATATATGTTGGTTTTCCTGGTTTGGGTTTCCAGGTGAAAAATCTCTGTGTAATGTTTGTATTTGCCATTGTATCTTTTCTGTTCTTTTCTGAATATCAGTTTGCAGTAGATATTGTACAAGGTTAGAATTTGCAGTCCTCTGCTGAAAGAGGTTCACTAGATTTTTCAAGGAGTGACTGGCATAGAAGTGGATCTTCTGAACAGCTAGCCATTTCAAAGGGGACAACATTTATGTTGGCTTTATCAATATAAAAATTTTCTTCCAATTTGATTTCTGCATCATGAAAAGTGTCTTCCTTAACAACTATTCTCACTTGCTCCCTAGGTTCTAGATGAAGATCTGGACCCACCCCAACAGGAACATGTTTTATGTCATTTCCATATTCAGAGTACAGACCCAACACACCTGATATGGCTACAAACCTAGCAGAAAAATTACTTTTCACACATTCATCTCTATGATAATCTGGACCCTTGAACTTCTGGAAAAACAGGTGCAACATCTTTAGCCTCTTCCACAGTACTAATGGGATTTTTGGTTGAAGAGATTTCTGTAGGTTCTGGTGAACATATAAAAATTAAATCCTCCTGGTGACAGCTTGAGTGTGCTTCAATCTCCTTGGTAGTTGCAATGCATTGGCTTGCATGTGATGTTACAGAAGAATGTCCTGGTGTTATAGAAAGGGGAATGAAGAAAATGCTTCTTGCAAAATATTTTCTTCACCAGTGTGTCTGTTTTGAGGCTCCCCCTTATGCAGGGAATTGGTGGAAGAATGGTCCAAAGGGCTATACTCAACAGCCATATCCACCTGTTCTAAACCAGATAAATACAAACCATATCCTGGAGAAGAATGATTGCAATATCCATCTGCAGTTGTTTCATTAGCATTTGTAGATGTCCTAGCCTCAATATTATTATTTTGCAAAAGAAATTTACCCTCATTACAAGCAAGTTGTGATTTTCCAATTGCATCCACAGAATCTTCAATCTTAACGAACACCACCTTTCCAGAATGCACTTTTCCAGGTAATGCACTAGTGGTCACATTCTTAGTATCTACTTTGCTAGGCAAACCACTCGTTCCCTCTGTTAATGTAATATTTGTTTCTGCATATGATTCAGTATGTGTTGCTGCCAGATTGTCTGTATTTTCTAGTAATTGACAGGTGTCTCCAGCCAATTAGAGACAAAATCATCCCGCTGATATGTCTGAGAGGCTTGTGATATGGGACTGATTTTTTGCCTTAAACATAGTGATATGATTGCTACATCTGTCCTGCGCTCCACGGTGGCTTCATCTAAGTCAAACAATGAAAGCTCCTCATTCATACGCAGAATTAAGCATCTCTTAAACTGTCTATGCAAGGTTTCATAGTAAATTTTATGCTCTTGGGTAACATCCCCGAAATTATTGCCAAAACACTGAGTACTAACCCTGCTAAAGGGTCATAACTCTTCAGATTTTTTATCGAATTTCACCAGAAAAGAACTGAGGATCTACAATATCATCATTTGCAACACCAATTCTGGACATTTTGTTTCTTGTAGATGATTGACTCTATGACCTGTATGCCCTTAAACCACCACCTTTAGATCTGATAATTCACTCTACTGAAGATGGCAACCGCTTCGAGAGCATCTCTTCACTTGCAATACATAGAGGGCATGATGGATCTTGCTGATTTGATTCAAAAGTCATCTTCTCCAAACACTCTGGATGGTAGACGTGCCCACAAGCTAGTTGTGCAAAGTGGCGATGATCGAGAAGGTAAGCAGCTACCTCTCTAAAACCTGTCTCTCCCACTTTGATGGATCTCTTAAGACCCGGTTGTCCCAGTGTCCTTCCCACTAAACCGTTTGGATTGTTTGGTGCAAATGGCTCTTCATCTGTAGGTTTGACAATGGAAATATTTTCACCCATCTCATTTTGAATGCAATATGCTCCTCCTAGACCACCACCAGCAGGGGTTGGTTCAATCCCACTATCCAAAGCTTTCATGCATTGTCTAACCAACCGCTTCACCTTTGGACATCCATGCGATCCACCCACAATCTCTAGAGGCTTACTGCGGTCTTTTCTCTTTTTCCCTGATGGTGACAAGCAAGGTGTTGATGAGGTTCCGTAGAGTCCTCTTGTCAGCAAAATTGGGGAATCATTTCACACTTCATTGAAGTCATGTTCTAGCACCACATCTCCAAACGTGAGGGCACTCTGCTCAGTTGGCAGACACAGAGCAAGATGGAGTTTCTTCTTGATTGTTTGTACTCTATCATCCCTGTCTAATTCTATGCCCAAAACATTCCCTATGTCTTTTTGTACAAATATCCGTCTAATCCCTATTTATTTTCTATACATACTAGGCACTCCACCATAAACTCTATTAGGAACTGGAACAGGTGCTTGAAGGTGCACTGGACTAGAGTTCGAAGACATTCTTGCAGATCGAAGAAAAATAATTTGAATGTGCCAGCAACTCGATATTGTTGATTCTGAAAAAACAATAATCACCCAAGGCTAGAAAGTTACTAACTGGAAGGAACTCTTTCCAACCGAGGGCAAAAGATCCTTTAACTATGTTGTCAACAGGAATAATTGAAATGGAAATCTACTCTCAAAAGCTGATATTTTCAGATCCCTTGGTCAACTGTGGCATTTGTGTCGCTATTGTTTACAGTGGCATAAAGCCCCTCACTCTTGCCATAAAGAAGAATGAGTTCCTCTGTGAAGAAAACCTGCCTGTAGATGGTCTATTTATTCGACAACAAATAACTGAAGGAATCTAACTGCTCGTATGGGGAGCTTATTTTCTTACCTACCCCTACTTCTTAACCAATAGTACTAGCTCTTATTAAGTGAAGTCACGCTTCCAATGAAGCCATGTTAGGGAATGATTTACTGATAACCTCCTTGATCTGGACCCAAAAAGTAAAGGAATGCCCAAAATGCAGAAATGCATTTTAAAAGGATGACAGAACCATCCTTCTTCTGAAGGAAATATTTTAACATTTATGTTGTTCATAAATTCTAAATAATCAGCGATAGGGTCATTAAAAACGTCAAGGAATACCTATTTAAGCAGTTGTTCCAAATGAAGATTTACATGCTGCTGCCGATGGTTTCCACCGATCTCCATGTCAATTGTAAACTGCTCAACTTCGATCAAAGAAACATGCATGACGTACTGCTGATCTAATTCTTTTTGCTCTTCTTCACCCTCTTCATGTCTGCTGCAAATTCCTTCTATCAGCAAATGTGAAAGCTGTGGACTGTCTTCCTTGGTCTGCAATTCTGGAAGATGTGGGCTACCCTCAACATCTATTGTTGCTCCAATACTTTCACCCATTGAACTTTCAATCTGCTCATCATCTTTCAATTTTTTAAAGGAGGCAATATAATCTTGATAACAATCTAAGATAGTGGATGCATTTGGTGTACTGTTTAAAGCATCTATACTATGGCCATCATCCTGTAGATCATCAATATCTTGGTCATGATGAGAGGCATCTCCTGCTGTAGCGTATTTCACATAAATATCTGATTTCTTATTCAACAAATTGAAATCATGACAGCATTCAGGGTAGAGAAGGTCAGTTGAATATATCTCTTTACAAAATAGATGAAAGGCAGCATGAAAATCAGCCAAAGAGCTGACACTTGTACTTGGAAGAGACTGACACCAGTCAAGAGTAGTCCCTTCTAATGAAAATTTGAAAAGATTAATTTGAACATCCTCATGTATAATTTCAAGCCGGTCAATAAAGTCATGGAAATCCAACAAATGTTCAGCTGGCACTTCCCACTTCTCTCCACGAAATCTAGGAATACTACGTTCCCATTCATCTCTAGTAGGTACTGGATGAGGGTAACCAGAAATACTTGAAAAATCACAGAATGCATACCTCTTTGCTAAGATCCTGTTCATGTCATACCAGTGGAGTCACCAACAATTTTCTGAACAATGGAGTCACCACTGAATTCGTCCTTCATGGAGTCGCCAGATAGATGATTACAACCAATGTAGTGTCCAACCTTTGTCTATCATCAAAGATTAGATCTATGTCGTCTCCCAAGGAAGCTGAGCTTCAATCTCCTCTCCCCAACAATGACACCAATTTGTTATCACTCCAGGAAACTCTCCTAGGCTGTAAGTCAGAGATGCCTGGTAACTCAATCTTTTTGGAAACTATTTTCTTAATAATTGATGTGGTTTTTGGATCAAGATGAATATCTAGGGGATGGACTGTGTCTTTAAGACTGTCTAGTAATATCAAATATCACAAGGCCTTCTAAGAATGCAATCAGACAAGGGTTGATCAAATAGAACAGAAGATAGTTGTTGAACCAGATTATATTCATATAAAACAATAAGCACAATGGGTTTAAAAACTAAGGCAATAACTTATGATTCTTAACTTAATCAATCAATTAGTGAGATGACAGTCACATGTAGATTGAATAAGCGTCAATAAAGAAATCATTCTCTCATAAGATATCATAGAACAGAAAAGAAAGGTCTAAAAACATAGATGAAGGAAGCTTGCAATGTTTCATATATTAAGAATGAGTCTCCTTTACAGTAGCAGCATATAGAACCCAAAATTGAACCTCTAGTTCATATTCTATCCTTAGCTTTATAGCTTTACAAAGCAGTTCTGAGATCCTGAAAACAAGGATCAAATATACTAAAGATAGTAAATCAAAATTTAGTTGCAAAAGATGTGGGATGATCCCCAAAAATGAGGTCAATCCCAGATTTCATGGTCTTCCTCTCTTGTTGAGTGTTGGTGTAGTGTAGGATAGCCTCCCAAGGCTGACTGATGACTCTTCCAAGAGATAAAATTTGAATTTGCTGAGGTATGCCAAAATACCTATATTTTTGTCTTTGAAAAATGTACCAAACTTGATTAAAACACCTCTTCTTTTCCTTATCCATCAAAGTAACCATTGGATCTGACTTGATAATTCACCACCTGTCTATTCCAAGAGGTTTCATCTCATTTTGATTCGAAAATTCCTGATCTGGGCGAAATTTCAAGTATTCTGGTCATTACAGGCTTTCGGTGGTTAACATAGAAGACTTTTGGGTGGATTAACTACCGAAAGTACTGCTTTCAGTGGTTAATGAACAGTCGTCCTGTTCGCCTAAACCACCAAAAATGAAGGTTTTACAGAAATAAACTGCCTTGGGAAAAATCAAATTTCTCAGTCATGGAGAGTCCATTTTGCATGCTTAAATAGTCGATCGACATCTAAAACTCCTAAGCTTTCCAATGGTGCTTTCAAATATTCATTTGGAGTCCGGGAAGCTATTCAAATATTCCCTACAAGATTAGGCATCATTCTTTCAAAAATGCCAGTGCATTTTTTATCGCTAACACACCTCACCAATTGCAATAATAGAATTGTCATGCATGTCAATTACTGAAACTGAATCTGATGTAAATTCAACCTTTTTTCCTTTCTAAGTGATCTGATAAACTGAGAGCAGATTCATAGAAAGATTTGGAACATGTAAAACATTCTCAAAACTACCATTGTGGAGTTCCACTCTCCCTTCTTCTGCTCCTGCTACTGGATTATCATCCCCCATGAGAATAGGGGGTCTTGAGCATGGACTCAAGGAAGAGAAAACTTCATCTTTCACTGCCATATGATGGGTTGCACCAGAATCTATAATCCATGAATCAGATGAGGAATTAATTTCAACAAGAGCATGATGATTACCTTTCTTAAGAGCAAGATCTTCTTTCTTCTGCTTCTTGACTCCCTCTGGAATGAAGTTTCCAAGGTTGCTTTGTTGAAGTGCCTATGCCATAAGATTGATATGTTTCTTCATGCATGTGGATTCTTCATGAATCGGTTTATTTCAGTAAGTGAAATGGTTTCCCTTCTTCTTCTTCTTGGAATCTGAAGAGTCTCTGGAACCTGAAGAATCATTAAAGGGTTTGGAATATCCCTCCTTCCTGTTCTGTTTGGATGACCCTTTTCCATCATGCATGGTGAGTGAATGTGCTTTGGGATCTTTCATGAGGCCCACCTGTATGAGTTTTGTCTACTCTTGTGTAAGAGACTCAATGAACTGAGCCAACGTAGGCATTTTCCAATTTGTTCCAAAAAGACATCTACTAGAATGGAAATTGGAAACATATACAGTGTATTATGGTCCTAGCTTGGCCAATATTGTTAGAATAAGTTGTTTCTCTTATGTAGACTTGTCAGTACCACATTCACCCAAGCTCAATAAAAAATATTTAAATTTAGTAAAAAAATCTTGTATATTAGCAAAACTTTTAGGGTCTAAGGTATTCAACTCTACCTCAAGCATATGACCTCGCATCTCATCCTGCTTTCCAAAGAGTCCTTCCAAGGTGGTCCAGATCTCGTTTGGAGTCTTGCATGCGGAAACATGAAACCACAAATCAGTGGAGATTAAATCAAGAAGTAGTCCTATGGCCTCATCCTTACGGTTCGCCCATATCATCTTCTCAATTATTGATGTAGGTTTTGTTTATGTCGCCATAGTCAAATTATACAATCCTTTCCTTCCGAGTTTGAATTCTTCCTTGGGCTTCCAATCAAAATAATTGTATGGTGTGAGGATTACCACCAAGTTTGGTTGTATAATAGTTTTCATATTTGTCTCTCCCATTTATGAGCAAACGGTGAGGAATCTCGCCAAACGGTTGAAAACCCACTTCCAAAATCGGCCGATTTACTTTTTTCTTGGGTTGTTTCCTCCAAAACGTAATATTTTTGGAGCAATGAATGTGGAAAGGTACAACCACAAATTCGTATCAGTTTCAAGAGGCTATCTTGCAGCTCACTTTTTGAGAAAACCGTGAAGAATCTCACGAAACGGTTGAAAACCCACTTCCAAAATGGGCCGATTTACTTTCAATGCGTGTCATTTCCTCCAAAACGTAATATTTTGGGAGGAATAATTGTTGAAAGTTACGACCACGGATTTAGCTCCCCAAAACCCCAGTTTTCCTTATTCTTTGGCTTGTCTGGCTTGCACCAAGCAACATAGCTTTGATACCATGTCAGTGTTTCATGGAAACATGCACAAGAGATCTAGCTAAAGAAAGTACAAACAAAGATTATCAATAAAGGAAGAGAGATTCAATATGGAAGAATGAGAAAATATATTCACACTACTCCAATGAGCTGATGATTGATACATAGATCATGATCAATATGATACAATGAATGAGTGGAATACACTCATATATAGGGCAGAGCATTCCATAATTAATAAAATAAATCAAGCAGTTAGCTTTCCTTAGGAATGCATGCATGAATAATAGTGATGGTAAAAATAGAAAGTCTAAATAGAACTAGTCAGTTAACTTCCACTGAACTAGTGTGTCGAAAATAGAAATTTCTCCAACAGGAAGCATTCTCACCTGGGACAA
>ML799610.1:291731-312997 GCA_009831015.1 Picea engelmannii
ATAGAAAGTCTAAATAGAACTAGTCAGTTAACTTCCACTGAACTAGTGTGTCGAAAATAGAAATTTCTCCAACAGGAAGCATTCTCACCTGGGACAATCTAACCAAAAGGGGCTTTACAGGACCTTATATTTTCCATCTCTTCCTGGAAGAGGTTGAAACCATGAATCACCTTCTTAACACCTGCCCCTACAATGATAAAGTTTGGGACCATTGCGCAACCATTATGCGCACTTTGGATCGCAAAAGGGATAGTATCAACAACACCATCGAAACATGGAGAGACAAGGCTTTTCAGTCACCGGTTCTAAATCACATCTGGCAGCTACTCCCTGGTTTCATCCTTTGGCAACTTTGGAAGGAAAAGAATCGATGAATATTCATGAACACCCAGAGTAACTGGCATTACAGTTGGACCTAGATTTGTCACAATATAACAAAAACATTCAGCTTGCAACAATGGTTTGAGGCAGACTTAACATGCCCTACCCAGGAACAAAGCATTATGAATAACTGGAAACTCAACAAGAACCAAAGCATGCTCCCTCCTCCTCATCCTCCTCCTCGAGGAGATAGTCCCTCCCACTAGTGACCCCCTCCTCTGGACTTTATCAAGCTAAATTTTGACAGAGCTTCCAAAGGGAACGCAGGAGCGACATGTTTTGGTACAGTTTTTGCAATCATCAGGGGAGCATCCTCCTCCTCACCTTGGGAAACTTAGGCCACACTACCAACAATGCAGCAAAACTTTGGGGGCTAACAAGAGGGCTTCAATTAGCCATAGAACACAACTATCACAAACTCATAGTGGAAGGAGACACTCAAGTCATTCTCGATCTCTTCCAGAAAATCCTGAACGGAGCAGACTTAGAGAAAGTTTCACCCTGCTGGTGCCTCTCTCACGGTTTAAGGACAATTGTAACTCTTCTGCGACCCGGCCAGGTTCTCATACCTTCCCATGTGAGAAAAAAATCTAATCAATTACGGATGACCTAGATAATATTGGGGAAGAAAGGAAAGAACCAGATCTTCTCTGTCAGGCCCCCACCCACCAGATGTACCCTATCTTTCAGATATGCCAGACAAAATCTCTAATCATCGACAACTCTCTGGATGGGGTGATAGTGGACAACACGCGTCCAACGGAGAAACCAGGAGAGAGCCACAGTGGCGCCAACCACATGATGGATGCGTGCCTCTCCCTCCCACCACCTTAATGAATTTAAGACTACCTTGCATGAGGTAGGGCACCATTACTCTCAGTGCGCCCTGTCATCCCTTCGATGGACCAGCGCCATGGTTCGGCCTTTACTCTGCGTGTTTGGATGTTTAATGAATCACACCAGCTGCTCAGGTTATTTGAACTACACTAGTTTCTTTGGATGCCTCATTCTCTCTCGATTTATTTCTCTAGATCTTGGCCTCTTTCCCAGCTTCTCTTTGGTCTATTGTCGCTCACTCCTGGTCGTTTTCACCCTCCTGCTGTTTCAGATATGCCCAAGTAGCAAGGAAAGTCTAAACGAGGTTTGGCATGGTAGCCTAGCTTACCCCGTTTGGCCCTCTATCCTCTACCTGCACCCTCCTACAGTTCCTCCTCCTTGATAGCCACCTCGTCCTCCTCCCTGGCAGAGTCGAATCATACTCCAGCCAACCTCCCACCCCTTTCTTCATTGTCTTCCTACAAGATGGAATGTCTTGATGTCTCAGGGACCTCGTTGGGATTCATCCCAGTACCTTCGAGAAACTCGGGCTCTACTTCGTACCCAGGTCCATTGGCTCCCCCTAATTCATTGGCCCGCTCAGCCTCCCAGTCGCTTCAGGCAAGCCAGAACTCATGACAACAACCTTTCTCACAAGTCGACTCTAGTGTAGACCCATATTATGAATTGAAAATAGGCATCACATTGTTGCAATGCCTAGTCTTTGACTTGCGATGAGACCTGGATGACCTCCGGTTCCACCTGGAGATTTTGGACAGCAAAGCATCACAATTCCTGCACCTTCTCTCAGCAATGCAGGGTGCCCATCACCCCCCAACAAAAGAATCTCAAGCAAAAGGAGTTGTGACACCAATATTTACACCAGCTCCCCCACTGGGGACTTCAAAGCATGATGCACCAGGCTAGGAGGAGAACGTGCCACCAGCCCAGCCAGAGGATGCCATGCAACTAGACGGGACACCAGTCGAGGAGGAGCCAGCTTCGCTCGGGGACTCGACACCCAATGCATTCTTCCCAGATGCGTGGCAGCATTACATCCCCACTACGTGATATGTCTAAGTGTCTTTGTTATTATACTATGTGTGTAAATTTGGTTTTGCATCATGATAGCCACCTATATCAGATACTGTCAATGGTTATTACTGTTATGATGGTCACTGTTAGGGACCAAAATTTTGCGTTTTGTTAATGTCAGTAGATACCTTTTTATGATCAACAGCTTAAGACTTAAACTCTAGTATTGTTCAATTGGCTGAGCTGGTTTCCCCTTGGGGAAGATCAGTGTTTACAGCCTAGAACAATGGATGTTTTTTTGTAACCCTGATTTTGACAGACTTTTATACAATCTTACTTATAAAAAATAAAATAAAAACATTCAAAAATATATACAACAACCAAAGAGTCTTTTTCCTCAAGTATCCACCCCCTTTCTCCTTATTTCCTTAACAATATATAGAATTACATTTCATTCTAACTCAATCAGGTCGAAATAGTTAGGGTTTCACATTCAAGAAGGAGTTACAAACTAACTTCTATTTTTTAGGGTTTAGTTTTTAACTAATTAAATTAGGCGAAAATCTGTAAAAATAGGCTATAAAGATCCCTTTAAATATCCCAAACCATGACACCTATGCAAAACTTGAGAGAGGTGTTTTTAGATGAACCCGTTCTTGAGAAATATCTCTTTCAGTTTGTTGAGATAAATCACCATCTTCTCAGAATCTGCGCTTGAAGTTGACTACAAAAAAAGTTAGCTACAAGAAAATATTTTAAAATAGACTTTAAAGATCCCTTTGAATATCCAAAACCATGACACATGTGCAAAAAATGAGAGAGGTTGTTGGCACAGGGGAAGACCCTGGGTTCAACACTACAACAATGCACCAACAAAGCCCTAACTACTGGCCCTTTTGGCAACACCTGTGAAGCAGATGAAGTCTCACCCGAGGTAGAGGCAGGGATGGTTGCAAGACTTGAGTGTCTGCAACCTTAGTTGGGACATAGATATGTGATTGTACTACTCAATAAAGTACTTAGCACCATCAGTTCCTCAATATGCAATCAATACCCACTTCGCTGATAAAATAGAGCTTCGCAAGATTCACACTAATCTAATGTATTTAATCACTTAGCATAGGTAAATAGATCAGATCGATTAGATCAAGCACTAAGTATGGTTATATAGGTCAGATCTAACATTCTCACATATGATAAGCACAAAGCATAAGTATATCTATCTAAATACATCAAAGAACTTAGCAAATAACATGTGAACACATCAAGACAAAGCACAAAGTAGCATAACACATTATTTACGTAGTTCATGGGCTACGTCCACCAACTCTTCTTCTTTATTGTCTTCAGTCAATCGGTTACAAGCACAGAGCCTCAAAAACCTTTACTCTGCATAGGACAGAAGATCTGCGCAAATCGCTAG
Organism: Picea engelmannii; assembly: GCA_009831015.1. Taxonomy (NCBI): domain Eukaryota; kingdom Viridiplantae; phylum Streptophyta; class Pinopsida; order Pinales; family Pinaceae; genus Picea; species Picea engelmannii. The sequence goes on from ML799610.1 coordinate 295,387, forward strand.
ATCCTTCTTCCTTGCATTACAACACTAAGACTTCCACAATCTACTACAAGTACCTGCACTTAGCTCTGCAAATATCTTACATTAATGCACAAAGCACTTACAGACTCTACTTGCACTTAGCATACATTCACATCACATAGATGCACCACTACTTCTTCTATCTAGCCTAAGCATCTATATATATATATATATATATATATATACAAAATAGGCCTAAACATGGGTAAACCCATGGGCCGATGTCCCATTCCCGTTACGTATTCCCACATCCCAAAAAGGATCCAAAAAAGGGTCGAGATCTTGTGATCTCCGCTTCGTCTTCCGCTCCTCCTTCAACAGGATGTCGAAGTCCCAAAATAGGTCAACATGACCAAGAATCTCCCAAAACTTGGTCAAGGGCCAACATGCCCCCAACACTCACCTGTGACTCGTCCCAAGTCACTCTGGTCTGATCAGTTCTGCTTCAAATGCCTCGAGTTTGGCTCAAGCTGCTTTGACCTGCTGCTTTGCTACGGCTTCTTGCTCAGTGAACTCTTGGATCACCGCGTCATTTACTGTCCCTTATAGGTGTTGTTCTGCTATGGTGACAACCTGTTCTATCTCTGTTCCTTGGATTTCAACCTCTGTAAATAACTGATAGGCCTTATCTTGCACATGTTGGAGCCATTGAGTTACTTCCATAACTTTGCTTTGGATCGTATGGATCTGCTTTTGGACGGTGCGTTGCTCTTGAGATCTCTTCATTTTGTCTACAACTGATAGGGCCTTCAGCTGCGCTTGTAGTGTGTCTACGTGTTGCTTCACTTCCTGGAGATGCAAATCCAATGCCTATAACTCTGGGTTCTTGGCGATCTTCTCATACGTTTGGGCACTTTGATTACTCAGTTGCTTGTACTCCTCAAAAAGAGCCTTCAGTCTCTCAATTGTTCTCCTAGCGATTTCTTCCCTTTGGTATCTTACATCTTGCAGGGTCTGGGGCACTGCGCATAGCTCCAAATCTGTTATGCATTGTTGTAGTTGTCGAATTACTTCTTCAAGTTGTGCCACCTACTATGGAACTCTCTCTTTGGCATTTACTTCTATAACTATCATGGAGCGAAGTGCTTTGTTGACCCTTTCCTTTACTTCGAGTTGCTCCACGAGCAACTGTTCCTTGCTTTGCTATAGTTGTTCTCTTTCTTCATCCCACTTCTCTTGGACAGCAAGCTTTTCCTATTCTGTAGTACTGCATTGCTTTAAAATATCTCCCTGTACTTGTGCTAAAGCCTAGCTAGCTTGTGTTGTTTCCTCCTATGTTCATTGAAGGTGAGCTTCGACTGTATCAACAATTCGGTGGAGTTGATTTGGCTCATCTCCTAGTTCTAGTGTTTCCAATGGTAGAGGTGCAGTGGAAACTATGCGGATGGACTGTAGTGCTTGTTGCACCCCTTGAAGTTCAACCTTAATTGATTGAATATCTCCTCCTGTTGACCCTCTTGCTTCACTGCTATCTCCAGTGAAGCATCGTCCAGGGATGCTACGGTGAAATCGAAGTCATCTGAGGTGAGGGTAGTCTACATTTTGGTCATAGAGGCTTTCGATTTCTTCCAGGGAAGAAGGCTTTAAGGGGGAAACCTTCCTTTTCTTCGAGGTATCCTCCTCATCTCTAGGCGGTGTAACCTCTCCTTTCTTTTGTTCAACTTCTGTGCCATCTATCTCTCTGCCATCTCCTCCTTACGCAGGTGAGATGGAAGCAATTTTCACTGAGGTACTACTTACGTCTTGGGCTTATTAATTTTTCTTTGTCTTACTAGGTCTAGGTGTATCATGCGCTACTTCTAGACTGTCAATGTCAGATATCTCTGTAGGGTCTACTGGGATGAGGAGGTCCACCGAATAGTCTTTTGTAATCTCTTCTAAGTCCTCCTCTGTCAGCTTGTAGTAAGATTGAAGTTGCTTCTTTTGCTCGTCAGTGCGCGCTGTAATATAAATGAAATGGCAGTCCGTGTTGAATTTCATTAAAGGTCGAAACCTGTGGAGAGTATTCGACGTGATACGAGGCTCAGACTAGATGGTTGTCTTCAACTGGTTGTAATATGTATGGAACACAACATTTGACTGCCATTGCTTGTTCATGTCACTGGAATACCACAGTGTATTGAACTTCACAGCCAGAGGTTCAAAGGGATCAATGTCTGGGAAGGTCACACCTTTTGACATCTCCCATGTAATGAAAGTGATCAGGATTAGAATCCAGCTGAAGTGGAACTCATATCCTTGATATTACACTTTCCTGCAGTCCAGTTCCAACTGGTTCACCAGGTACTTCACCCAATTCATTTGTAGGCCCTTCGCGCACTTTCCTACGAGGTCGACTATAAAACCAGTCACTTGGGTGGGTTGGTTCTTGCGAACTAACTTTCTTGTGATCAACTGATAGGAAAGGTGCACTGCGCTGCTCTGGATAGAAGCTACCTTGTAGCCTTGCGTTCCATTCTAGACATCTCCATAAGTGTCCTTGATCCTTTCTGTGAGAGCGTAGTCCATGGCTTTTCCAAGGTATAAATCATGTGGGTTTGGTCCTTACATACTCATCACTATGATCTAATTGATCAATGTCATATCCACTGAGATACGACGGTTTAACCACAAGTATCTGCCATGGTAACAAGACAGCAGTAGCTTGATGCATGCGTTCACTTCTTGTTTCCTTCCGAAGTGAGGAATCTTCATGACATTGAGCAGTGTGGACTGTGCGAGGTTCATAGTCCATGACTGGGGAACTATCTTTGAATTCTTTCCCTTTGTTCTGGTCAAGTACTTGTGTTGGGCAAGCATGTTGTAGACCTTCTTGTCGACGAGGTTGAAGTCGCCAAACTTCAACGCTGCAATCTTTTCTTGGTCTACGCAAATTGCATGTATCCCTTTCGGGAGGCACATAGTGACCAAAGCGTACTCAAATTATATGGGCACACTATCTCGATTGATTGCGCCGCTCAAAGGTGGAAGATAGGTGGGTAAAATGCTTGATATCAACTTAGCATTCGCGAGATCGTCTTTGTGCTTGGTTCTCTTCTCATCGACTGGACGAGATGGTCCAGCTCGAGCAGCTGACAGAGAGGCTGGCAGTCCTCTCGTGGATGATTCTTGTACACCTATGGATAATCCTCTCTCTGACATGACTCTTTCATTCATCAGGTCGATCAAAACTTCTTCACCAATTTTCTCTGCAGTGCTCAATTCTAACGCACTCGGGGTGAACAATCACGGGTTTGAGTAACAACTTAGAAATAGTACTGAGATAGAGAGAAAGAGTGTGATGATCACTGTATAAACTCGGCTTAGTCTACGGGCTCGAATTCTCAATTGGAAAAAGTGTTCTCGGTGCATGGCACGGTGAGATAAATAGGTAACTTGACAATGGTTCGCTTGTAATGGGTATGAGCCTCCATTAACTCTTGTTTGGTCCATTATGGCGTGGTCCAATGGTCTAATGACGAACCATAATTTCATTTCTTCCCATTCGGAGCGTCGATCAAATGGTTATAATGTCCTCAACGGCTATATTTCTTCATCATGGCAAAGTGCCATGTGTCGGTGTTCTAATATCCCAACAAAGCTACCATTCTGCAAATTTTCTGTCTGCGAAGTTCCCTCTGGAACCTTCTGCAACTTTTCGATCTTAGCTCTCTTCTTACTTAACTTTCTAGCCTTTTTTCCAGTGAACTTCGTCTCGGTAGTTCTTTTTCCATTTTGATTCTTATCTTCTTTGGTCATAGTTACTTCGCGATGTTGAGATTCTTCCCTAGGGTTCCTAGATAATACTCCTTCTTTGTCTGGGGTAAGTACTTCGGTCTTCTGTGGGTCTATTAATGTTCTTGCAGCTTTGACATATAGGTTGCTAGTGTTACATAGCTTCGATCTGCTCTCCTGTTCTTCAATCAAGTGTGTGATCCTTCTGGTCATGAACTCCTTTAACTCTTGTTTCTTCTGCTTCAAAACTTCTTCTTATTCTTTTATTCTGGCTTGATCTCTATCAATCCAAGGTTTTCCTAGTAACATGGTAAATAGGGCGTTGTCTTCAATAAATTTAATAATCTCAAAGTCTTCTTCTGTTGAAGTTCCATTAGTGTTCATAGGTATGCGAGTGAGCTTCCCACATAGGTTTATCATATTTCCTCTGAATAACCCTATTCCTCCTAATGAAGGGATCATAGCAGGATTCCCTATGGATTCCCAAGTTCTTTATGTCATGATATTCACCCGTGTTTCTTCATCCAGAATACAGTCAATGTCAAAGTCTCCTATTCTTACTTCAATGCATTCTTTTTCTTTGAAGATCTCTAATAAGTTGACATGTCGATGGTCATTCAAGGTTTCTTTCATCTGTAAAAATACTTTCTTTGATTCTTTCTGGGGTTCTGCCATTCCTGGATCTACCTTAGGGTTTTCATTATTCAGATTCATTTCTTTCAGCTTAGCAATCATTCTAGGTCAATCCAACACTTCATGGTCCATAGCTTTACAACAAATACAACCAGGTCTTTTCCCAGGGCATTCCTTAGCAAGATGTTTGGGTCTTCTGCAACTATAACTGAGCGTTAATCCTCTCTTTCTTTTAAATGATCCCCAGCTTCTCTGGTACTACGCACTAGGATCATGGTAGCTAACCTAGAAAAAATTATTTCTAGGATCCTGCATCCATTTGTTAGTCCAAACATTCTTTCTATGCATAGGTATAACATATATTTCACTATTCTTATCAGATCTACTCATATCAAGCCTTCGTTCATCTATTAGTGCCCTAGTTTTCAAGCTAGGACAAAACCTATAAAAAATACCTAGATCCATACTTTAGAAACAAAAATTTCCACTTATCTGACTTCTACAGAGCACAAAGCTTCCAGATCTAAAACTTTTAACTATTCTTACCTTTTATCAGAGCACAAATATTGCAGATCTTACCTCTTTTAATAAAAAATTCTCACTTTTGCCTTTCTTAGAGCACAAATCTTTCAAATCTTGCTTCTTTCCTTCAGATCCAACCTCCTTTCTTCAGATTGAGCTTCTTTCTTTAGCACATAGATTTATAAATCGAGTAGGATACTATGCACTAGGGAAAATATCTACGCATAGAGCTTTCACAATCTTAGGTCGAATATTTTCACAAAGCTTCTTCTTTCTCAGTTCCCAGGAATCACAGTTTCAGGTCCCGGCAACAAAACCATTTTTTGTCACAGGGGAAAACCCAAGGTTCAATGCTACAACAACGCCAACAAATCCCTAACTACTGGCCCTTTTGAAAACACCTGTGAAGCAGATGAAGTCTCACCTGAGGTAGAGGCAGGGGTGGTTGCAAGACTCAGGTGTCTGCAACCTTAGCTGGGACACATATCTATGATTGTACTACTTAATAAAGCACTTAGCACCGTTAGTTCCTCAATATGCAATCAATACCCACTTCGCTAATAAAATAGAGCTTCGCAGCATTCACACTAATCTAATGTATTTAAGCACTTAGCATAGGTAAATAGATCAAATCGATCAGATCAAGCACTAAGCATGGCTATATAGGTCAGATCTAACATCCTCACATATGATAAGAAAAAATCATAAGTAGATCTATCTAAATACATCAAAGAACTTAGCAAATAACATGTGAACACAGCAAGACAAATAACAAAGTAGCATAACACAGTATTTACGTGGTTCACCCCCACGCTGGGGCTACATCCACCAACTCTTCTTCTTTATTGTCTTCAGTCAATCGGTTACAAGCACAGAGCCTCAAAAACCTTTACTCTGCATAGGACAGAAGATCTGCGCAGCTCGCTACATCCTTCTTCCTTGCGTTACAGCACTAAGCCTTTCACAATCTTCTACAAGGACCTGCACTTAGCTATGCAAATCACTTACAGACATGCTCAAAGCACTTACAGGATCTACTTGCACTTAGCATACATTCACATCACATAGATGCACCACTACTTCTTCTATCTAGCCTAAGCATCTATTTATATATACAAAATAGGCCTAAACATGGGTAAACCCATGGGTTGATGTCCCATTCCCGTTACATATTCCCACATCCCAAAAAGGACCCAAAAAGGGGCTTAGATCCCATGATCTCCGCTTCATCTTCTGCTCCTCCTTCAACAGGCTATCGAAGTCCCAAAATAGGTCAACATGACCAAGAATCTCCCAAAACTTGGTCAAGGGCCAACATAGGTTTTTGTATATGAACCTGTGCTTGAGAAAAAAATATTTCATTTTTTTGAGTTCAATTACCATATGCTCAGAATATGTGCTTGAAGTTGACTTCAAAAAAAATCAATTACAAGAAATTTCGCAGTAACCAAGAGATTTCACAACGACTAGTAATTCTTCCTTTTATCCCAAATGGAGAACTGGGTTGGGCTGATTTTTTGTCAGAAAATTAATGACACTATGATTCCTCTCCACAAAAAATTTGGGAAAAAGCCAATTTTTCTTCTTAAAGTTATTATGAAAATAAGATTTCACAACTAGGAAATTTTTCGTGAAATCTTTGTTTCAACAATTTCCTCTGTGAACTCTCTCTTTGTGTCAATATGCGATAGTGTCTTTGCCATTGTTGTAGCTAGAAGGCCATAGGTAATGAAGAGGATAGAAAAATAATCACAAAAATGACCAGGAGTGCTCCACATGCCTCATCACCTCATTGATATTACATTGATAGAAATACCATCGAGCCTTGACACGTGATCTTTAAGAGACAGATATGACTACAAGAATCAATTAGCAACAAAACAAATTGTTTTAACTTTGTAAATTTATACTCACTAACATAGTGTTATAGCCCTAAATTTCCCTATTCATGCATACATGGCCTTGGCCCTCTTACTTGCATATTTTGCAAAAGCACTGCTAAGTAGCTCTTCTTAAAAAACTAGTTTTTAGAAGATGTACGTGACCTACACCATTACTGCCCATGTACATACACTTTCTGCACCGCTACAACTCGCATACATACGCATGATGCACCATTACAACCCGCGTATACTTGCAAAAGTTGCAAAAATAAAAAGTTGCAAGGAACTCATTGAATTTACGGGCTATTGGAAGTTTCCCAACTAATCCACTTTCTATATCCTGTCACCCAACCAAATAACTATCCTTTTGTCATATAAAAGGAGGTGTCGGGGTCTCATTTCACATATAAGCATAAGAATAATGAAACTCTGCCCGATTTCACTTCCCCTCCTTGCCCAAGATATTGTTTCCTTTTGTGAGAAATTGCCTCAACATTCCCTCATCAGCCCCTTCTTCCCCCATTTAACCCATTCCTTCCTATAGAATGGATCATAAGGTTGAGATAAGAAGTTCATACAAGGTTCACTTGGAGCATGGTGAAGAGGATCCTGGACCAGGTTCGTAGAATGGTGGCCGACTTAGATTGTAAAGGTATAATATTTGTATTATGAATACAAGAATCACATTTTCCTGTCCCAAATGATGGTGTCTTGAGTACTTTTATTGATTTATGCTTGACATTATAACATATAACCCTAACTTATATATGGAATATCATGCTTGTAGTTCTTTGTTTGTCAATCTTTGGATGCAAGTCATCCCTGGGAGGAGACGTGTAGTCAATGGAACTTCCAAGCGCAAGGAGATCATCACCAGACATGGGATTAGAGGTATATTTACCCGGTCTCTTCTCTCTTTTCTTTCTGTACATTAGTTTTGGTATGTTTTGGGTAGTATAGAGAATTTATTAGCTTTTAGACGGTTATTCTCTCTGCCTACACTTTGAACCCTAGTGTAGTTAAAGGGGGGGTTTTCCCGGTAACAGAACTAGCGACCATACCGGGGAAAGCCTCTATGGGTTTTTAGGGGATTTTGGGTTGTTTGATTGGTTTGGTTTCCTTTGAAGTTTATTTCACATTTTCTGAGTCTGTCAAGGGATTCTGGTCACCTTCATGTGCAATACCAAATGTCCATGCCCTGTACAACTGCCTGATATTTTAGTTTTTTGGAAATATATAGAGGTGTACACGCCCTACCTTGAGTCATCCCATGTACATACGTGCTCTTCTCATTAAAAAACCCATGTACATACGTAGGCTGTTGATGTAACAACCCACGTCTTTGTTTCAGGAAATTTTTTGAAAAAGAGGGAGTTTACCTCTTTCCTGATTGAAGTTCACACTTATCATGGTTTTCTTGGATCAGTCCAAAGTCTTTGTTTACAACCATAGTCTGGGTATAGATTTTAGTTTACTTGTTTCCTTAGTCTTCTTGTGCTTCCTCACATTTTTAGCTTATTTTTAGCTTGAATTTTAAAAAAAATGAGTTTCATTTTGAAAAAAAATTCCCCCTTGTTAGTCCCTAAATTTGCACTTGACTGTGAGAGGGAAAGCTAGGGCATCATTAGGTTATTGCAATGGTATTTTTTAAGGGTTTTATGAATATATTTTAAAAAGTGGTTGAAATCTAGTTCAAGGATTCAAATAAACATATAACTCAATGTAAAATCCAGAAAATATCCCATTGATTTAATAAATGATAGTCACATAAATAGATCAGGCAATAAGGTAAATAAAGAAAAGAATATATGAGAGTATTCAATATGTCAACTCCATAGAGATTTCTTATTTCAAAATATCATTGAGAAACAAGAACATGTACTTGAATACAACCTTGATAATAAACAAAAATAGCAAAATTTTCACTGTGTTCCTTAAAATCAAGAAATCAAATGCATTGCAATAGAATAAATGACTTCAAGTAAGAAAATAAGTAGAATAGGATATGAAAGAAAATCTGACCATCAACATGCCTTTTCCATTTAGTATCAATATGGAATATAAACTGACTTACAATGGATTTTACAAAAAGGTCCCTGAATACCCAACTTATCGACCCACATACAATCTTTCTTGTATCTATTTAAAGTACACATCGTGTTCCTGTAGATCCTATTTTCTAGCTTACAGCTTTGCAATAGGATCTGGTCAATGCCTATTTCCTAGGAAAATTAGCTCTCTCGAGAACTTACAATGCCTATATAGTAGAGGGCTCAACATCCAATCCAAATATATATTAGGAAATATTTTTACAAAAACTGGAAAATCCCACAAAAATTGGAACCCTATCTTGCTGAGTTGTTCCATCCGAGATATCAAAAGTTTAATATGATCCAAACATTAGGAATCAAACTTTTTATCTTTACTTCTTGAGCAATAACATCGAACAATAAAAAATTGAAGCAAAATTATTCATGAACCATCATGGTATGATGACTGTACTGGCCTTGGTGTCTCTCTGTTTAAGCTTGGTTGTTAACACAACATTATGCCAATATAGCCTGAAATTGGATTTTCTTACCTCTTTAAGCAATGCCTTTTGTCATTTTCTTTTCCTTTTAAACTCATGTATATTTTCTTTTTGTTTGGAATTCCATTGCTCAACAAAAGATTTATCTTTCTTTAATTGCTTTATCATACTCTGCAACTCCTTTACTCTGTCTTTTTCCTTCCTTGCTTTAACCTTAAATTCTGGATATTCCTCTATAGGGGCATGTAAATTCAGATCTATAGAAACTTGAGGTTTTCTTTATTTAATCATATATTTTGAAGATAATCCAGAACTAAGACCTTCATCCTCAGTGCTATCAGAATCTTTGGTTTCTAGAAGTTCTTGCATCTGGTCTAGTTCTGCAAAAATATCATCTTTGTCATTATAAACTCCATCTGTACCTTTAAACACAGATTCATATATTGAAGTTGATTTTTTGGTTGCTCTGGTCACAGGTCTTTTGGAGTACTTAGAAATATCCTTTCCCTTTTCTTGTTTCTTCCTCAAGTCTTCAGATTCTTTCTCAGTTATGTGTAAATAAGAGACCTTTGCCTGTTTTTCGATCCCCTTTTTTGAATCCTCTGAATTATCTTCTATGATTATGAGGTTATCCTTCTTGATGGAAGTATGAAACATGGATTTTGAATTCGATTTGAATTTATTGGTATCTCTGGTGGAATTTCTCCTAGGGCATTTAGGTACAATTTTTTTTCTTTTTTTCTCTGTTTTTTACCCTTTGCATTCTTCTTACTTGCAAATTGTTGTTTTTGTTTGACTCGAGTCTGAAATGGGATAGTAGTGTAATCCTCACATTCATCAATTTCCCTCTTTATATCTTGATCAAGATAGATATCAATGTATTCATTTGTTTTAGGATTCTTACTTCGACTAGTGGTAGCTCTCCCATGGTCCTCACCTACAAAAAAATCTCCAATGGATTGTCGAGTTTGCAATTTTCTCTTGCTGGCCCGAGTTACCCTAACTGCAGGTGTCTCTTCTTTTATTAAAAATTCAATGGCTGGAGGAGTCTGCTTCTGTTTGGATGATTTCTTCCCCTTGACAATTTTGGATTTAGTTGACTGTAAATCCGATTTTAAAGACTGGATTAACCACTCCCAAGATATTTGGACTTCATTTAAGGAGGAGACTACTAATTTTTTAATCAAATCCTGATGAAAGAGACTACTTTTTGCTGTAGCGGGATGGGATTGGACCCTCTTAGACATCTTGGATAAACTTTTTAACAGAAAATAGGGTAAGTTAAGAGGATAATCACCATTTATATAAATCAAAAATCTGATATGACAAAGATAAACCAAGGAAAACCTACCTTCACATGTAATGTACCTGTGTATAATTAGCAAAGCAGTGTGCCATTATTTCCTTACCCAGATGTGTGGTATACCCTTTCTCCATTTAGGGTTTTGATTCTTTGGAATTAGAAACTGGTTTACAAATTCCATGACCACATTCTCCTTCTTCCACCATCTTTGTCCATACACTGGCAATCTGCAAGCTTTAGCAATAGAATGTTTTGTCACATGCATCAAAATTTTTCCAACCATAGATTCAAAACCGTCAAAATTCTGTGCAAAAACCATCGAAATCTATTCATCATGCCCCTGGAACATTGAGAACAAATCGAACCATTCAACATCCTTAAATTTCTGCGCCATCCAAGGGAATGCTTCAAGCAACTCTGTGCCTTCTGGTTCTAATCTGATTATCTGGCCACTCTTTTTGGGTGCCATATCACTGATATGAATTTGTAGACAATTCTGAGAATATTGATGGTTGAATCCTTAATTCTCGAGAGTTGTTTAAAACCAGAAGTTATTTCTTGATCTACAATCCTTGCATAAAATAACAAACATACTAAAATAGGAAGGTGATGATTTCATCCATGGTGATCGAATGTGTTGATTTGATGCAGGTATGGAGAGTACAACTCAATCCTTCATATAATTCAGTTGTCATAAAAATAGAAACCCGAAATAGATCATAAAGAAGTAGGCAGATCTCCTAATCATGATTTGCAAAGTTAGGACACGATATGGGCAGGGTGGCGCATGAAAAACCATGATTATTCCCGATGTTGCGGGAATAGCGTTATTCTTGCAACGCTTTTTCTGACTTGGAAAAATTTGAAAATTCAAATAATGAAATGACAAGTGATGTGACAAACGATTATCATATCTTATCCTAATCTTTAAAAACCTTAAAAATCGTTTAAAAATGCAATAAAAATTGAAAAATAATCTTCTAAGCTAAGAGGTCAAAACAAAGTTTTTGATAGAAAATTGTGAAAAAGGAGAGGACAGGGACTAGGGATACTCACTCAATAAAAAACAAGGTTAGAGACTAACGTTGGCTCCTTATGGGGATAAAGTTTCATAATGAAGATTTAAGAACTATTGGACAATTCCTTCATATCCTTCTGATTCTCTTTATTTCCCTGTTCTGTCATCCTTTATTTTAAACCCATACCTTCCATTGGGTATATGGAGTCTTTATTTGAGATCAAAAAGTAAAACCTATTGTACAAACTAAACTTTTTGACTGATCTTAAATGAAATAATGCTTCAGGAATCTCCCATTTACTGCCCCCCCCAAAATCTCACTACCATCCAAATTATATAAGAGAAAGGTGTTGTTGTTCATGACCTTGGCTACTTTGAAATGACCATACCATAAGTTGTCTAACTTACCATGTTTATATGTATCCTCTCTTCTATCATCCCATATTAATACAAGATCTCCTTCTTTGAAAATATCCTTTTTTGTCTTCTTGTCAAACTTTTCTTTGACTTATCTATGATGAATAACAACTTTTTGATCCAGCTTTTCGCTAGCTTGTTGAACCTCTATCATACGGAAAATCCTCCTTTGAATGTCATTGGGTTCTTCTAACTCCTCTTACAAAAATTTAAGAACAGGTAAACCCAATTGCATTGGAAAAACAACCTTTGTCCCATACACCATTTGGAAAGGGGAAGTTCCAATAGATTTCTTATTACTGATCTGATCAGCCCATAAGGAAAATTTTAATTTGGAATCCCATGACCTTTTTTTTTTTCTGTTAGTAGTTTTTTGATAATCTTTATGAGGCTTTTATTGCATGATTTTTCTAACCCATTTCCTTGGTAATAGTAAGGAGTGGAGTGGACCAATTTGATGTTATATTTATCACAAAAATCAATCATTGGGTTTGATTTGAAAGCTTGAGCATTGTCAGTGACTAGCTTCTTAGGACAACCAAATCTAGAAAAAATATGCCCTTCAAGAAATTCCATAATTATTTTGTTTGTTGCATTCTGAGTTGGGATTGCTTCAATCCACTTGGTAAAGTGATCTATGATTGTAAGTATCCATTTATTTTTTCTAGAATATGAAGGATTGATTTCCCCAATAAAGTCTAGGCCCCACTGTTGAAAAGGTCCATGAACAATAATGGGTTTTAAAGGCAGAGACATAAGCTTCTATTTTCCTGCAAACTTTTAACATGGTTCACATGCCCTCACCTGAGCAAATATGTCTGAAAACAGTACAGGCCAATAGTAGCCTTCTCTTAGAATTTTGAAAGAAATATCTTTCCAATGGTGATGTCCCCCACAAACACCCTAGTGTAAGTCACATAAAATCTGTTTCGATTCCTCTTCATCAACACACCTTAACAGAATTCCATTAGGATATTTCCAAAACAAGCCTTGATCAATAATGCAATATTTCACTGATTTCAATTTAAGTGATCTGAACTTGGATTTATCTAAATCAGGAGGAGATTGAAGATTTAGTAGAAAAAAGACAATATCTTTGTACCACGGCGAGGAAAAATATTTGTTGTTTACCTGTGAGCCAGTTTCCTTAATCTGAAATGATGAATCCTGTGATTTGCTGGAGAAATGATACAATCTGATTGCTTTGCATTTTGAATCTGTCATTAATTTGGCAAGGCCCTATCCTTTTATTAACTGCGTAGGCTTTATAGTCAGATTGCATTCCAGAATTTTAGTTATCCACTTTCCCCTCTTTCCTTCACAGTCAAGTTGGACAAAAATTTCTTTAACTGCACTACTTGGGACATATGCAGTTATCTCATATTGTAAAACATATACCCTAAAATATTTTAAATCCTTTACTAGAGCATATGCATGTTTCTCCATAATATCATATTTTAGTTCAGAATCTCTAAGAGTCTTGCTAAAGAAATAGATAGGTTGCTCATACCGTTGATCATTTCTTTGTAAGATAACAACAACTATAGTGTCTTCAGAAGCAAATGAAAAAAATCAAAAACTCCTTAGAATAATTAGGGATGATGAGTACAGGTGCCTGGATGAGATCTTGCTTAATCTTTTCAAATGATTCTTTGGCTTCTGGTATCCATTTTATTTTTTCATCCTTCTTTAACATATCAGTAATGTACTTGATGATTTCTGCAAAATTTGGTATAAATCTTCTTAAAAAATTGAGAGTCTTGTTGAAGAAAGAGATAGGTTGTGCATACCCTTGATCATTTCTTTGTAAGATAACACCAACTATAGTGTCTTCAGAAGAAAATGAAAAAATTGAAAACTCCTTAGAATAATTAGGAATGATGAGGACAGGTGCCTGGATGAGAGCTTGATTAATCTTTTCAAATGATTCTTTGGCTTCTGGTATCCATTTTATTTATGCATCCTTCTTTAACATATTAGTAATGTACTTGATGATTTCTGCAAAGTTTGGTATAAATATTCTTAAAAAAATGACTTTTCCTATGAAGGATTGGATAGACTTCTTGTTTCTTGGAATGTGTATCTGTTGAATGGCCTTTACTCTTTCAGGATCTATCTTGATTCCTTCTGGTGAAACACTATGTCTTAAAACTTTTCCTTCTTCCATAGAAAAATGAAATTTTTTAGGATTTAATAATATACCATACCTCCCGCATTTTTCAAAAGTCTGCTTCAAATGATGCAAATGTTCTTCATTAGAGGTTGAAAATACAATAATATCATCAAGATAAATAACCATAAATATGTCTTTCTCACCAACAAATTCAATATCCATAGCTCTCTGAAATGTTGCTCCTGCATTCATTAATCCAAAAGGAATATTTTCATACATGAAAGTGATCCAGGGAGTGGTAAAATTTGTTTTCTTTTTATCTTCCTCCATTACTAATATATGATTATACCCTGAATATCCATCAAGCATAGAGATCCTCTTTTCCCCTACTACTCTCTGTAATATATGATCCATTTTAGGTAATGGATAATTTTCCTTTAAAGAACATTTGTTTAGGTTTCTTAATTCTACACAAAGCCTTATATATCCATTCTTTTTCCTGAGAGGTACTAAATTAGCTACCCACTCTGAGTATCTCAGTGGTACTATAATTTTAGCATCCAACAACCTTTTCGGTTCCTTTTCTATTATAGGTAGCAACAATGGATTGAATTGTCTAGATTTCTGCTTAAAATATTTGGATCCATAATTTAAAGGAATCTTGTGTTTCATAATCTCTGTATCAAAAACCTGTAGGTTTTCATAAGACCAGGAAAATACATTTGAATATTGTTTCATCAAATTGACATACTTGTCTCTCTGTTTTGTTGACCGTTTTTTGGATAATTTCACCATCCTGGGATTTGAATCTGAACTGATATCACATTCTATCACATTAGTCTCTTATGTTTGAATAACATCTTTTCTTGAAACATCATTGTGGTCAAACAATCTCTCAAGTGGAACCAAGCCCTTATGCAGATAATTTGTTTTCAATTCAATAATTTTGTGACCAACAACACTGTCTTGAAGGACATTTGTAGCATGAACTTCCACATCATCATTTTCATTATCCTGATCTATTGAAATATTAGAGAACTCATCGATGGTTTCTAAGAACCTTTGAATTTTCTGGTCATATTTAAAAACTTGCCAATTTTTTATGTTATCTGGTATTGAGGGTCTGTGTCTTACCTCGATCTCAAATTTTAACTTGGGAAAAATTGGAGTTTTGAAATTACAGGCTGCAAGTGCTAAAGAATCTGCATGTTGATTCAAATTCATGTGTACAAAAGTGATATTGAAGGCCAAAAACAAATTATCAACATAATCCCACACCTCATTTCTATACTGCTTTAACCTTTGTTGTTTGGTATGATAAATGTTTTTTATCTAATGAATTATAAGCTCTGAATCTCCAAAAACAAATATTTTATCTATGCCCATATTTTTAGCAACTTTCAATCCTAACAACAGAGCTTCATATTCACTAATGTTGTTGGTTGTATCAAATTCTAGTTTGTATGGTAGAGGAATAAATTCTTTGGTAGGAGAAATAAAAAAATCCCAGCCCCAGAGCCTTCTTTTGAACAATCCCCATCAAAGAACATTTTCCAGACCAAATTTTCTGCATTGTCTTCAACTGTAGGTATTATTTTTCTGACTGTTGTTTCAACTATCTGGTCACCAATGTGAAAAATAGAAGAGCCAATTTCATCTTCTACAACATATATGGGATGATTACTAGGATTTTCATGATCACTTAACAAGTAATCCAACCTTACTTCCATGTACAGTCTTCGATGTTCTCCACCAAACACAGGTATGGTAGCATAACTGAGATCCATTTGTAGTGTGCCTCCTACTTTTTTAGCCTATGACCTTGACAGAAGCATCCCAAATTTAGGAGGTATGTTAGCCACAATAACATCCAACACCACACTTTTCATAGGTAACTAAGATAAAGTAACAACCATGTCTTTAATGACTCCCAGACATTTAACTTTCTTGGAGTCAAAATAATATAGTTGAGATAAGGCTTAGTGATGTCTAAACCTAATTCATCCTTTACCACTTTTGGCATGACATTGTGTGAAGCTCCTGAATCCATTAAACAATTATGCAATATTTTGTCATGAATATTCAGAGATATGCATAAAGGAGGGGAAGCATCAGTCATGTCTTCAATACAAGGTCCAATGGTTATAGAAAGGTTTTCATCTTCAAGATTTATAGTATCTAAAAAAGTGACATGAGCAGGAGGTTGCAATGCTTTGAGAACATATTTTCTAAAAGGATATTTTTTCATCAATTCTATCAAAGGTATAGGGATTTTAATCTTATTAATTTCATTCTCTAAACTGAAATAAGAAACATGCTTTTTAGTTTCCTTTAACTATGTAGTACTAACCTTGACAGGATGCTTTGGTTGCTGATCAATTTTAACCCCTAAGCTTTCTTTACTGACTCCTGATTTAACTGTAGCATTATCCTTCTTGGTTGAAACATGTATATCCACTTTGGATGTGTTTGATTTGGACCTAAGATAATATTTTTTTCTTTTAGGTTATTTCTGGATAATTTCATCAACAACCCCCTCTTCAAACTGATTTAGTATAAGAGCATCTTCATAATCTTGTTGTGTCAAATGAGTAGGAGATAATTATGTAACATTTAAATGAACTGTGGGATCATCTTCAGTGTCATCCACTTCTTCAACTTCTTCCACTGCATTATTTTGAAAAGGAGGCAAAACTTTCTAATATTCTTGATTTCTTCTTTCTCTTGGTAATATTTGAGGTACATTGTTAGGCCTCCTAAACTGGTTAGGATTTTTGTGTCCACCTTCTTATGTAGGTCTTCTAGAATGTTTTGTTTCCATCTTCAGCCTGGCCATTTCAGATGTCAAGGTTTTCAACATTTTGGCCATTTCAGATGTCAAGGTTTTCAACATTTTGGCCATTTCATCCATCTTAGAATCAGATGATGTGTGAGAAGAAGAAGGGAGTTCTTCTTTTTGTTTTTTCATGTCTCTATCACCCCTGGACTTCAACTTCTCTACTAGTAGTATGTTTGATTCTACCTCAATGGTTGCTTCCTGCATCAAACTCAGAGTAACAGACCTACTTTCTCTCAAAAATAGAGAAAAATCAACATCAAAGGCATTAGCAAAAGTAATTTTAGCTGATATTTTTGTGGGTTTGATTTCATCTGGAATTTTACTATACATTTTATTAAACCTTTTAGTAAAATCAGATATAGATTCTCCTTGTTTTCTTTTCAAAGCACCGAATTCAGTGATGTAATAAAATTAGTCTTTCTTATCCCCCCAGTGTATTAAAAAAGTATCATCCAATGCATCAATATCAACAATTGAATTTGGAGGAAAGCTTCTAAACCATTTCCTTGCATCACCATATAAACTTTGCACAAAAAGTCTCATCCAAACATCTACATGCTCAACATTAAAATTATCTGCAAAACTATAGAAAGAGTTTGAGTGTTCTTCAACAGTGACTTC